>RJWJ010007731.1:18007-56352 GCA_004363605.1 Indri indri | reverse complement strand
TTCAATGTCCTGGCTCACTCTGTGCCAGGCCTCTGCTAAGTGCTCTGCAGGCATTGTCCATTTCGCCTTCATGTAATAATACCATGGGGTCGTCACTATGGTTCCCATTTTAGAGACAAGATAATGGAGGCTTTGAGATGTGAAGACTCAACCATGGGCAGAGCTAGAAAGGGCTGGGATCCCACACACTGCCGACGCCCTGGAGCGTGGAGGGAGCTGATGTGCATCACCAGCGGGTCTCCTCTTACCTCTGCTATCCCCCATGACCTAAACCAAGGGAACCCCAACCTAGCTGTGTATAAGAACCTCCTGGGGAGTTGGCTAAAAATAAGACGTCCAGGCCATTCTCCTACTGAATCAGAGTGTTCTTGGCTACAGCCCGCAAATCTGTACTTAAAACCACCTGCCCAGGTGCTGCGGGTGCACACTGGGCTTAAAGCTGTTTAAAGCTGTTGACTTTCCCGGCCATCTGCAGCTGAAGAGTCGAGGCTGCAAGGTCTCCTACCCTTCGCTTCCCTTCACAGTGGGCTGCTCGTGTAGTTTCACTTTACATACGCGCACCACGATTTCAATGAGAGCAAAGGTACTATGTCGGGGCAGGGGTCCTGCAAGAGGCCTGGCTGTCTAAGAAAATTCAGACATCTGGGCCCTCCTGCCACTTGTCTCCTATCCAGAGGGAGAGTTGTCCCATGCGAGGAGAGGCCAGGTGGCCAGGAGAGGGGGGAAGATGTAACCGTCACCAGCTGCCCCGCCCTTTCCTTTCCCTGTCTGACGCTGGGGAGAAACAGTTCTTCCCTGTGTGTCTACCAACTCTTCCAGTCGGGTGGTGTCCAGCCGGGGCCTGGGTCAGGAAGTCCACAACGGCTTGGTCAATATTATTGAACTGGCTTCAGAGCATCCTGGGGGGGAGGGGGGCGGGCAGAGCCATGGAAGGTTAGCCAGAGGAGGGACCACGAGGCCACCTGGTTATTCTACGGGTGGGAAACTGAGGTCCAGAGAGGGAAACAAAGGGGTGGTATCCATATTTCGACACGTTTGTCTGTGAGAAGACTCAGGCTCAAAGAGATGTTCAGAGGCTTGCCCCAAGTCAAATAGTGGTAAGTAGGTTAGCTAGTCAGTTAGTTAGTTAGTTATCCAAAACAAGGAATGGAATGGCCCACTGGAGTTACCAAATGAGCTCTCTGACCTGTGAGAATCTCTCTCTCTGGTACATATTCATTAGATAAGTTTGGGAAACATGATGCCTGTGTTAGCGGGTACACAGTCATTTGGAAAGTCATTCTCAGAAAGCAGTATAAATAATGCCTAAAAACTTTTCCTTACAAAAATCTCCCGGCCATGTCCCGGCCTGGAACTGAGCAGACTGTTGACTCCAGGCCTGTTATGGGCCCAGGGCTTGCAACTGCCTGAGCCTGTGACTTCTGAAATCCCTTCTCTCTCCATACGCCTGTGTGCCTGGTCACTGTTAAATGGTTCTTGAACTTTGTCAGTTCAGCTGTTACTCAATCAAACCAAATTTCCCCTTTTTTCAAATTTTAAAATTATAGACAATCAAGTGCCACAAAGTTTCTTGCCTGTGCTGTAAAACCTCCAAACCTTTCAGGAAAGTAATAGCCAATGTTTGTTGAGCATTTTCTATGTTACTAGGCACAGTTCTAGCACTCTCTAGCCTTCTTTTATTGGGCTTTTGCAACAACCTTTGGAGGTAGGCACGACTGTTATACCTACTTTATACAGTAAGGAATCTGAAACCCAGAGGTGCTCCGCAACTCTCCCAAGCTCAGACAGCTGGATTCACACCCAGTCAGGCTTACAGTTGACTGTACTGTTCTTCGTAATTCTGGAAATAGGATTTGAGATATTGAGAACTATCTACTTTATAAAGATTTTGATAAACATTCATTGACTGCCTTTGGTAGGGAAAGGCCTGCAGTGTATACAAAGGTGATTTAAGAGATAGTCCTTACTCTCGTGGGGAGTCGAACAGGTATTCGATTAATGTATTAAAAGGCAGAATGTCCTAAGGACTACATTGAAGGCATCGATAAAGTGCTATAGAAACACGCAAGAAGGATAGTGAATGACAGGCAATCAGCAATGACTTCCTGGAGGAGGTGGCATATGTAACCTCCTTGAATGACAAATAATACACTGCTGGTGGAATTAGAGGAAGGGCAGCCCCCAGCTGCCAGGCGGCGCGGAATAGGGAGTGGGCTCCAATCCAGGTCCCATCACTTACTAGCTGTGCAGCTTCACCTCTGGGCCCAGCTTCCTCATCTGGCCAACTGGAGAATAGTCCTATGCCATGCTCAGGGCTGTTGTGATTGCTGTGGGGATAGCACATCTGACAGTCTCGAGCAGTAGGGGCTCACTGATGCTCTGTTCCCCTTTGAGTGCACTGAGTCATTTCAGAAGCCATTGCTCTGGGGCCACTGCCCAACAAAAGCTTAGTCTGTGTTCCCCTGAGAAAGCACTCTCCCGGCATCAGTCAAATATTCAAAAGCAGGCCACTTAAACTCACAACGGGATTTGTAAAGGAAATGAGCACTGAGGCTTAACTTCAGTAGTGTGCCTAGGAGCTACTGTAATAGAACAAATGGATTGTTTATCAGCTTTCTATCTGTCCCTAACAAAACCATGTGAAATGAGGCATTAAACCCTCAGTTTTTTTAAAAAGATGACAAACACTGGCTAATTTACTGGAGTAGAACGTATTGAGCCAAATGTTTAGTTTTGCATTAAATCTATATCTAGCGTTTTCATTAAAAGGGGTAAAATGTAGCCTTTATGGATGCTTCAGTGCCCATTTCAGATTAATGCTTAACATTTAAAACTCCGCGTGAAATTGCAAATGTATCAGCAAACACACAAGAAGGAGCAGACTGAGTGCTCTGTGCTTGTTCACAGCCAGACGTTTCTGAGGCTGCGAGAGTTATTGTGGAGGTGATTTGCCCATACTTGCCTAGGCTGCGAATAGTTAATATCCCTGATTGCTTAGTTAACTACCCTTCTAGATGGAGAGAGAAGACATGAGTGAAATGGGGGATCATATAATTTTTGTGTAATGAACAATTAAATCATGATATACTTCTTGATTCATAGTTGATATTTCCAGAGTAATTAGGTCAGTATCCTTCTGAAACAGCCTTAGCTTCCATAACCATCATTCATGTCCACAGTTAGCCGAAGTAGTTAGAGAATAAAAAGGACTAAAGATCTTAGAGTAAAAATGATCATTTTTCAAACAGAATTGAATTTTTGCCACCACCAAAACTAATATAAAACGTTTCCTCATTATAAGATGAGAACTCTGATTTATTTTTTATAATCTTAAATCTTGACTCAGATATTGTCTTATATGTGGTTATCTAAATGGCTGAGGAGAAACTCTGCAGTATATTTCACTACTTAGGGCAATAAAAATTAAGCACAATGAAAAGTAATGCAGTTTGGTAACAGGAAGCAAGCTAGTGCAATTTTTATGAAAGAGGGCTCTGGAGTCAGATTCCTTGGGTTAAAATCCCTGTGATTACTGATCATCAGCCCCACCTGAATATGGAATGGAGGAGGGCTAGTTCCTCAAAGGGGGGGAGGTGGTGTCCCAAGAGGAGAAATAAAAGGGATGCAAGGAGCTGAAAATGACAGATGTCTAGGCTACTTCAAGGGGTGATACTGTACCCGAGGGGTGGAGAGCAGGGACCAATGCCCACTCCCAAATCCATGGGACAGACCAGGGCCCAGAAGCCAAGGAGGTTAAATTTGAGGCTGAGGAATTGTTTACAGCTAGACCAAAGGTCCATAAAATAGGTTCTTATTAAGCCCCACGATACAGTAACAGCTCCATATGTAGGGTTTGCTGCAACCACAGCAGGGGTGGTAACCGCTAGCCACAAGAGCAAGTTGTATAAACACAGTGGCCAGGAGGAGATTTGTTAGTGATTTTAGAGAGTGAGGTAGGGTGTGTCAGAAAGGAGAGCCAGTGGAATGATCTAGAGACTTCTGGAAGTTTTATTTTGACTTTGTGTTTCGTTCATTCAGGTATCCTCTCTAAAGTCGTAGCATGCAAGATGAAACACTGACTGCTGACCAAGGCCACTGCTGAGTGCCTCAGTGCCACCCAGCACCTTCACACAACCTTCCAGGTGGCTTTGGTTCTAGGAATACCCACAAGAATGATAAATGCTTCAGGCGATAGATACCCTAATTGCTCTCATTTGATTAATACACATTGGATTCCTGTATCCAAACATCACATGAACCCTATAAATATATGCAACTATTATGTATCCATAATAATTTAAAATTTAAAACTAAAAAAAAAGAATTCCGGTACTATCTTGAGGGATTCTGGGTTTCTGTTTTGGTTCCAGGTTCCCAGAGAATAAAATGTCAGCACCTAGGCCTCGATTTCCCAAACTGTGTTCACAGAATATTAATTCTAAGGGAAATAACAAGTGCTACATAAACACAGGATTCTAGGATCAAACAAATTTTAGGGACACTTTGTTAAACGAAGTCAAATTATTTCTCTATTCTGCAAGATTTCTCAGAGTCCTTGAGATGCTCATATGCCATGTAAATATCTGAAAGATGATATGTCAAATTTCTCAAGTTTATTTGATCCTAGAATCCTTCCTTTCCCACATCCCACACTCTGCGAGGCGAGCATATACAAGAAAAAGATGGGAACCTACAAAATCTATAAAACCACACTTTCTGTGAGCCCATCAGAGAACTGAGCTACAAAGCAACCAAGGGGACTGAGAACTGAGCTACAAAGCAACCAAGGGGACTGAATTCCAAAGAATGACAAGCCCTTTCGAGGAGGGACAGGACATATCAACTGTCTCCTCTTTTGGCAGAGAATGGAAAGAATAGATGATTGCCGTAAAACTGGGTAAGAAGAAAACGAATTCTTACAGGCTAAGCATAGGCTAGTATGACAGTTTAGAATCCCTGAGCACTCCGGATGCAAGAGGAGTCCCCACCTGCTTGTCATCCTTTGCCGTTGGCCTCTACCTGGTGCCCATGAGAAAGACTGGAAGTGGGATAGCAGACCTGAGAGACTCTACCTCCTTGGTGGTATACTTCTGCAGCACCTGGCAAGGTTTTAGGTTTTAGAGCAGAAATACCTGGAGAAGCCCATTCATGCTCTGAGCCCTGGATGTGGCCTAGGTGGTGCTTGTCTGCCCCTGAGGCAAGAGCAAGAAACACGCTTGTGCCCAGATTCAACTCTGATGTATAATAAATCAGTGGTCGGCTGCTGGTGAGGGGACAGGAAACTCCCCTGGGCCCCAGATCCCCCACCAATACAAAGCAGGGTTCAGTGGCTATGGGAGATAGGGCGGGAGATCTCCCTGTGCTCTAGATCCGGAACTTAATAGGAGACAGAGGTCATTCTGCCACTAGGGGAAGGGCTTAAATGCTGAAAAATCATCATCCCCATGAACTTATCCATGTCAATGAAAGATTCAAGTCAAGGTAGAAGAGGAGAGACAGGCTGGTTGGGAGACTGGGGAGAAATAACAGAAAAGTGTACTGGTTACTGGGCTGAGCACTGAAGTCAGAAATCCTGGCCTAGGATCCAGGGTCTGTGGACACATTATTGGACACATTATTCAAAGCCTCTGAGCCTTAGTTCCCTACGTAAAATAAGGGTGAGAGGAATAGAATTTTCCCCAAAGGATTGTTGGGGCAGCTGGAGTCATGTAAAACACTTGGCACAGTTTCTGGCTCATGGAAAGCAACCAATAAAAGGTAGCTGTTGCTCTGATCCCAGCAGTTGTTGGAAACTGCTAAAAAGCAGTTGCAAAAGGCACTTTTCCATTTGTAGAGGAAATTAGTTGTTTTTACCCGACAATCATTCAGTTCCTCTTCTTCTGTTAACATGTCCCTAGTTTTTTTCTAGGAAGCCACTTATCCACTACCATTCACATGATTCCTGTGAGACTGACTCCTCCCCATCCCTACAATTAGGAGCAGGGACAGGACCATGGCCTGACCAAACATCATATTTCATCTCTGGGCTACAGTGGTCAGTTCAGGGACGAATGAGCACATCCACCAAGGCAGTCCAATGAGAGAAAGTCCTGGGACTTTTGATGAAACTATTGGGGAAGACAAACTCTTCTGTCTCCTGAAATAGCTAAGCCCGGAGTTGCTAACCATGAAGGGAAACCCTGCCTGAGATAGAAGCCTCCATGTTCAGAAGAAGGAACAGCTGAGAGATGATGATGAAGTCCTGAAGACATACCCGGGCCCTCAACTAATTTAACTCAAGTAATCTCTTTACACTATTGAACAAATCCAAGCATTTTCTCCCAAACCAACTTGCTATTTGACCAAATTCAATGTTTATTGTTTTAAAACCACATCAAGAGAAAATATTCGTGACCTTGGATTAGGCAAAGGGTTCTTAGATGCAACATCCAAAAAAAGAAAAAATTGATAATTGGACTGCATCAAAATTAAAAACTTCTGTTTTACAAAACCAAACCAAAACAAAACATTGTTAAGAGACATTGAAAAGACAAGCCATAGACTGGGAGGGAATATTTGCAAATCATACATCTGACAAAGGATTTGTATCCAGAATACATAAAGAAATTCCAAATTCAATAAAAAGAAGACAATCAAATTTTTCTGAAAATGGGCAAAAGATTTGAACAGACACTTCACCAAAGAAGATATACAAATGGCAAATAAGTTATGCATTATGCTAAGTGAAAAAAAACACACTTAAAAGCCTTCCCACTTTGTAATTATATTTGTATTATATCCTGCAACAGGCAAAACTATAGGGACAGAGAATGAGTGGTTACCAGGCACCAAGGAGAGAAGAGGGGTTGACCACAAAGAGACAGCAAGAGGAGGAAGGCATTTCTTGGGGTGCTGGAGCTGTTCTGTATCCTGAATGTGGGGGTAATTACACAACTCTATGCACATGTCAAAACTCATAGAACTGTTCAGCAAAGAGTAAATTTTACTGTGTGTAAATTATAAATAAATAGAAACTACATCAAAGATATAGAAACAGCTTGCTGATATAACATGTATATTTACCTTTAATGTTATGCATACTTATGATGGCAAAATCTTTATTTGTATATTTGCTTTGATACATATAAGGAGGTTGAGACTTTTCAACAACAATAGAATTCAAAACACATTATTAAACATCACCCATGCTCAGTAGTTTCCCGTCCAGTGCAGGAGACTGACAGGAGGTCACAGTATTGACAATGTGGGGGGCTTCTACAGGAACTGCTTTTGAGCTGTTGTGATAATAAATCAGATTTGTGTAGTTTCCTTAAAATAGAAAATAACCTCAGAACATCCATCTGAAGAAATAAGATCAAAAAGAGGAAGGCAGAGGAGGATGCAAAACTGTCTGAGCCATCGCAAACCTTACAAAAATCAAGTACTAAATGTGAAAAGAAAAACGGGTTTCAGAATATCTATCAGCCTAACTGTGGGTTACCAATTAAGAAATGTTCACTAGTACAAACAGATTTTCAACTTTTTTGTTTACCTAACCTTTTGTAAACCTAAAGTATGTGATTAAGCTCCAGTGGTCCCTCATCTTTGACCAACAGAGTATATACAATTCTGAAGAAAGTGGGCTCAGGAGTTAGATAACCTTAATTTTAATCCTAGATCTACTACCAGATCTGTAACTGGATAAATTATATAACCTGTAACATGTGGATTACATTATGGAATTATATGATTTTAGAACAGAATTATATGATTAGAACAGAATTGTATAATTCTATTATATAATCTATTACATGAATTATATAACATAATGTGTGTTAAGGTTTACAGTAGTACCTGGCATATAAGCCCTCAGCCAAAATAGTCTTGAAAAAGAACAAAGATGGAAGACTCACACTTCCCAATTTCAAAAACTTACTACAAAGCTAAAGTAACCAAAACAGTATGGTACTAGCATAAGGACATACATATAGGCCACTGAAATAGAATTGAAAGTCCAGAAATAAACCCATATATCTTTGGCCAATTGATCTTCAGCAAGGGTGCCAAGATCATTCAATGGGGAAAGAATAATCTCTTTAAGTGGTACTAGGACGACTGGAATATCTACATGCAAAAGAATGAAGCTGGACCTCTATCTCACGCCATATCCAGAAAGTAACTCAAAGTGGATCAACAAGTCAAATATAAGAGCTAAAGTCATAAATCTCTTAGAACAAAACATAGGAGTAAACCTTTATGACCTTGGATTTGGCAATGGATTCTTAGCTATGACACCAAAATCATGAGGAACAAAAGAAAAATAGATAAATTAGACTTCATAAAAATTAAAGACTTCTGTGCATCAAAGGGCATTATCAAAAAAGTGAAAATGCAGTTATCAATAATTGCATATTTCAAAATACCTAGAAGAAAAGATTTGGAATGTTCTCAACACAAAGAAGTGACAAATGTTTGAGGTGATGGATATCCCAATTACCCTGATTTGATCATTATACAATGTATGCATGTATCAAAATATCACCGGTATGCCATAAATATGTACAATTATTATATACCAATTTTTTTAAATGTGAAGAGATAACCTACAGAATGGGAGAAAATATTTGCAAATCATTTCTCTAATAAGGGTCTAGTATCTAGAATATGTAACAAACTCTTACAACTCCACACACACACACACACAAAAAAACAATTTAAAAATGGGCAAAGGGCTGGGTACGGTGGCTCACGCCTGTAATCCTAGTACTCTGGGAGGCCAAGGCGGGCAGATCATTTCAGCTCAGGAGTTCGAGACCAGCCTGAGCAAGAGCAAGATCCCGTCTCTACTAAAAATAGAAAGAAATTAGCTGGACAACTAAAAAAACAAACAAACAAACAAACAAACAAAAAAAAATATATATATATATATATATATATAAAATTAGCCGGGCATGGTGGCATATGCCTGTAGTCCCAGCTACTTGGGAGGCTGAGGCAGAAGGATTGCTTGAGGCCAGGAGTTTGAGGTTGTTGTAAACTAGGCTGATGCCACAGCACTCTAGCCTGGGCAACAGAGCGAGATTCTGTCTCGAAAAAAAAAAAATGGGCAAAGAACTCAAATAAACATTTCTCCAAAGAAGATATACAAATTGCAAATAAACACATAAAAGGTGTTCAACATCATTAGTCATTAGGAAAATGCAAATCAAAACCACAATGAGATACCACTTCATATGAATGAGGATAGTTATAATATTTTTTTAAAGAAAAATAACAATTATTGGTGAGGATGGAGAAATTAGAATCCTCATACACTGCTGGTAAGAACGTGAAATGGTACAGCCATGATGGAAAACACCATGATAGTTCCTTAAAAAGTTAAATACAGAATTAGCATATGACCCAGGAATTTCACTCGTAGACATATACCCAAAATAATTGAAAACAGGCACTCAGATAAATACTTGTACACACATGTTCATAACAACACCATTCACAATAGCCAAAAGTCCATTAACTAATAGCCAAATGTCCATCAACTAACAAATGGATAAACAAACCGTGGTATATTTATACCATGAATTACATTATCTATCCATGAAGTACTGATACATGCTACAATGAGTGTGAGTGAGCCTCAAAAGCATTGTGCTAATGTTTTAGAAAGTAGACACAAAAGATCACATATTGTATTATTCCATTTATGTAAAATATCCAGAATAGGTAAACTTACACAGAAAGCAGATTGGTGGTTGCCAGGGGCTACGAGGAAGAGAGCACAGGAAGTGACTGCTTAGTGGCACAGGATTTCATTTTGGAGGGATGGAAATGTTTTGGAACAAGACAAAGGTGCTGGTTGCACAACATTGTGAAATTATTAAATGCCACTTAATTGTTTGCTTTAAAATGCCTAATTTTATGTTTTGTAAATTTCACCTCAATAAATTTAAAAATTTTTAATAAATATGTATTACACAAAGAAAATATTTAACTTTACTGAGGATATTAAAGTTTTGAAAAAATGGAAAACATATAAGCCTCCAGTAAGTGTTAGCTATTTTTTTAATCTAAGATGTTTTCTAATAAAACACTGAAGAAGTATACTGCAATCTAAAATATAAATTGCCTGCAGGGCATAAAGAAGATATTATTACATTTGACTACACAAAAATTTTCTATTTTTCTGGATACGCACATTTTTAAATAACTTAGAAACATTTTTGCAATAAATAAGGCAAAAAGTTCATATCTTCCAACATAAATTGTTCATATAAATCCATAAGAAGAGAACTAAGACACAAGGCCAGGCATGGTGACACGTGCCTGTAGTCCCAGCTACTCAAGAGGCTAAAGCAAGAGGATCGCTTGAGCTCTGGAGTTTGAGGTTGCTGTGAGCTATGATCATGCCACTGCATTCCAGCCTGAGCGACAGAGCAAGACCCCGTGCCAAAAAAAAAAAAAAGTCAGTTAAAAAAAAAACTAAGACATGAAAGATAATATGCCAAAAAAGAAAAAGAAATAAAGAGTTGGCATATTAAAAAATTCAACTTTATCAAGTCATTGATAAATTTTTTTTAAAAAATTCAACTTTGGTAGTAATAAAAGAAATAAAATGTAAAACTAAAATACTGTATATCATCCTTCTCCTACACAATTAAGAAAGATTACAAAAAAGCATTCCTGTTGGTGAAAGTATAGAGAAATAAGCCTTGTTCTCCACTGATGTGAATTGATAGAACTTTTCCAGTAAGTAATTTCACAATATTTATTAAACATCCATCCCTTTGGCGCAATGACTCATTTTCTATGAATATACTACAGAGAGCATTAGACTGAAATGGAGGCAAATAGTGCTCATTTTTAGAAAATTTTATCACGACAAAACAACGTTAACTCAACAAGAGAATTTAAAAAGTATGGCATCGCTGCATAAGAATACCTTATGCATGTATGTTTCCACCACAATTAAATGATAAATGTTCGAGGTGATGGCTATGCTAATTACCCTGATTTGATCATTACACAGTGTATACTTGTATCTTAACATCACATTGTATCCCATAAATATGTACAATTATGTGTCAATTAAAAATTTAAAAATTATACATTATGCAACCATTAAAATGTTTATAAAAGAAAATATTCATATTTATATAAAATATTAAATTTTTAAAAACAGGAAACAAAATTCCATGTTTAGTATAGTCTCAATTACAATAAAATATAGAGACTAAATTGACAATATCTATCTAGATAAAAATGCACATGTCACAATTCCACTTCTAGGAATTTGTCCTAGATATGTCAGAGCAGAAACGAGACGTACACAAGATGTTTATGGTATCATTGTTTGTAGTAGCAAAAGGCCGCAAACCACCTAAATGTACATCCAATGAGTTAGGATTCAGACATAAAATGAAATGCAACCCAGCCAGCCAAAAAGAGAACAAAAAGAAAAAGAAAAAGGAAATCTCCATCTTCACTGATAAGGGACAATCTAAGATCTATTGCTAAGTGAAAAAACCAAGATATAGAAAAGAATGTACAGTCCACTATGGTTTGTATTGAGAAGAAGGAAATATTTACAAATGTGCTTGTGTATGTATAGACTATTGCAGAAAGACCACCAAAGAAATCAGTTAAAGGTCGCCTCTGACAGGGAACTAGATATCCAGAGGGTAGTGTAGGATGGGAGGGACACTTAGTTTTTACTACAGGATGTCCCCAAAGTCTCTACACAAAGGAAAAATTTTGTAATGAATATTTTGTAAATAAAAGTACATTTAGTTACAATTTCCAATTTTCCCTATTATATGACCTTTTGTATTATATACATTTTTAACTATGTTCTAACTGTTTGAAAATAATTTTAAGATGAAAAAATATCAAAATTTAAAAGTATACATCTAAGCATGGGGGAAACAATGAAAGGAAATGTTCTAAAGTTTCCGTAGACTTTAATCCCTAAATGGTGAGATTATGAATTCTTGTTTTCTTCTATACGCTTTTGTTTTTCGAATATTTCACACTGAGGACATATCATTTTCATAACCAAGAAAAATTACCGTGATTTTAGATAGCTGATAGATAGATAGATATTAATAAATAGAGCAGGTCTGCTACAGTCCACTGAAGCCTCTTAATCCTTACGTACCTGAAATAGCCCTCATCTACAAGGCAAATAAAGAAAGCAAACAGTTTGAATTCTAGTAATAAAAACTGAAAACAACATTGAATCACAATGACCCTTAGGTGGTAGAAGGGTCCCTGAAGATTCTCAGGTATTTCTCAGCCCTTTTCCTAATTTTTCCTTCAAGGATTATAGTTTTTCTTTTCCTCGAACAGGCATTTTACTGATCCAATCTGACACTTCTCAACTTTCCTGGAATGATTTTCTTGGCTCCGACGACAGAAAGAGAAAGGGGAGAAAAGAAAACGCAAATAAGGGTGATTCTCCCAAGGTGATCCGGCAGGGCTGGAGGAGCAAGAGGAGCAAACAGGCGGACCACAGACCCGGCCCAAGGTGGGGCCGCCTGGGTGAAACCAGGGGACGTGGGCAGATGCACAGCCTGGATGGGAAAGGAAGGAAATGGTGTGGAAGAGATCGCAGTCCTGGATGGGGGCTGCCAGATAATGCCATTTATTCGGGGCACTTGGGATTGTTATTCGAACCACACTGTGTTTGGTGACAGCGTTGGGAGGCAAAGTGAGTATATGAGTCCCACGATGGAACTCAGGGGAGAAGAGGGCATTGGCGGGGAAATGCTGTACACAGGGCCCGCCTCAGTTGGTCACCTATAACTTTAGAATGTCCACATGTCATGAAATATTTTGCTGTGGATTGTTCGGTTAAAAGCTTTGGCAAAGATGAACTCAAGAAACTGAAACAGTATGGAATTATTATATAGCAAGCAAATCATAATTATGCTTGGGATAAAAAGAGGTTCATCTTTTTTGGAAAATCCAAGGATGTTTTCTCTGGTCTTCAAAGTCATGTGACTGTGTCTTATTCAAATCCCTTGTCCTTCTCATGTAGCATCTGCCACATAGTAGGTGCTCAATAAATGATTTCCGAATGACTGCTTGAATTAATTTAATAATTTGGTAGAAGAATTATAATCAACGTTAGTGTTCACTTAAACACCCTATTATTTGCTTAAAACTATATGAACAGCTGGGAACTGCTAGAAATGCTTCCATAAGAACACTTCCCCAGGGTGAGCTTTCATAGGCTTTGATAAAGATTGAGTCTTGATTCAACCTTCAACTGAGCATAAGAATAATCTGGGCCGGGCGCAGTGGCTCACGCCTGTAATCCTAGCACCCCGGGAGGCCGAGGCGGGCAGATTGTTTGAGCTCAGGAGTTCGAGACCAGCCTGAGCAAGAGCAAGACCCCGTCTCTACTAAAAATAGAAAGAAATTAATCGGACAACTAAAAATATATTTAAAAAATTAGCTGGGCATGGTGGCTCATGCCTGTAGTCCCAGCTACTCGGGAGGCTGAGGCAGAAGGATCACTTGAGCCCAGGAGTTTGAGGTTGCTGTGAGCTAGGCTGACGCCACGGCACTCACTCTAACCCGGGCAAAAGAGTCAGACTCTGTCTCAGAAAAAAAAAAAAAGAATAATCTGAAGCCCTGCTCAGGAAGTGAACACCAGAGGGCCTGTAAAGTACAAGATTCCTCGCACCCCTCAACACATCGAACACATAATCACTAAAATTTAGAAGACTAATGTGTTGCTTAGAAAGGTACAGAAGAATATAGCATCTTAGTGTTAAGTGCAACATTAAAGATGACCTAGTGCAAGCATCTCATTTTACGAGGAAACAGATTCAGAGAGGGTAAGTGAGATGCCCAAAGTCACACAGCTACTTAACAGTGAATCTAGGAATAAAATCCAAGCCACCATTCCATAGCAGCTTTCTATTTATAAACCGTAAAGTAACAGGAAAATAAAAGAGGAATAGAATACAAACTAAATTCCTAAAATTGCTGAATTAAAATATTATAACTACAGAGAGACTATGTCCAGAATTAAAATAATTTTGAGGTTCTTTCTCTGCCCTCTTGACTCCTTACTTAGCTTTCTTTTCAAGAACATGCAACAACATGAACTAATCAATTGCAGAAAGTTGTCTGTAGATTTTTTAAAATTTTAACCCAGCTGACTGGTAAAAATAAGTAGTAGCTTAGTTATTGATATTCCCAGTGCTCCCGATACGTGAACGGTTGCAGTAATTTGTTTCTTTCTTGACAGCCTGATGTCCCTGGTCTTTCTGCTTTCTCTCCTTCTGTGCACCTAGAAGTCTCAGAATAACATATTATGGATTATGCCTTTTTAAAACATAAGTATCTGGTTTTAAAATGTGAACAGTGTTATTGCTTTCAACTGTTTGTAAATTTTGCAGTATGGTTTCTATATTTAGATGTATTAAAGTAATGTGAAAATTCATATAATTGACTACCATACAGAAGTAAGGATGAACAAACATCATCACATAATACCATGGATGAATTTTACCAACCAAAAAAAAAACTAAAGAAATGGGAGGCAAAAGAGAAAATACTGTGTGATTTTATTTTTATAAAGTTCAAAAATCAGCAAATGATTCTACACTGCTTGGAATCAGGTTAGTGGTGTCCCTTGGGGTGGGGGCAGGGATAGTGACCTAGAGGGGACATTAAGGGGGCTTCTAGGGATCTGGTAATATTCTATTTCATGATATAGATTCCAGTTACATGGTGTATTCATTTTCTGAGCTGTATACATATGATGCATGAACTTTTTTTATGTGTATATTATACTTTAGTAAGAAGTTTCCTGCCAGGTGTGGTGGCTCACGCCTGTAATCCCAGCACTTTGACAGGATAAGGCAGGAGGATCACTTGAGACCAGGAGTTTGAATCCAGCCTGGGCAACATAGCGAGACCCTATCTCTATAAAAAGTAAAAAATTAACCAGCCATAGTGGCTTTCACCTGTAGTCCCAGCTACTCAGGAAGCTGAGGCAGGAGGATCCTTTGAGCCCACAAGTTTGAGGTTGCAATGAGATATAATTAAGCCACTGCACTCAAGCCTGAGCAACAAAGACCTTGTCTCATAAAAAAATAAAAAGTTTCCTGAAAAATAAAATCAACAAATTCACTTTTGAAAACAATTTCATTTGTTAAAAAAAAACATATCTTGTAAACATGATGCTTTAAAAAAACTTTTTGAAAAATAAAACATCATAATGTAATAAAATAAAAATGTAAGTATATTTCAGCACCCTGTGTTTCGACAGGATGAGTAATACGGAATAATGGCTAAGATTCAGAACAGTATATACCAGAAATGGCCTGCTTAAATTCTCTGGTCACCATTAACATGGTGTTTTTCTTAATGCCTGAAATAACATCTAAACAAGGGGCAGCTGCTTCAGGCAAAATGGTATTTAGGTGATTCTAAAGACCTTAATGAGCTCAGGTAATTGCTTGGTGAAGCTAAAAATTTTACCTTCAATTAACTAATCGACAGCACCATACATCATCATAACCATCTCACTCTCTTCCACCTACATCCCATCAGGTCAATACATGGGAGGCAGGTGTCTAAGAAACCTCTTCCTCTGGACGTCCGAACCTACACTGAGGGGCCATTTTTTACACATTTATTGAATTAGGCTGGCCTAATCTACAATTAATGGAAAGTATGTTATAATGCAGATTCCATAAGCAGCTAAGGAAAGCTAAAACTTTCAATCAGTCAGTATGTGAAACAAATACACTTTTATGTTCCTTCTGCATTTGTTTCTTTGCAATTCATGAATCACTTTCAGAAATCATTTTAAAACATTTGGGTTTCCTGCTTCCATCTGCTAAATGGATGATGCTGATAAAAATAGTAATAATCACAGGCTGCCCCAAATGGTGTCATTTTTTTTTTTCAGGAAACTAGGTACATTTTCAGTAAACTATGTATGTTTTCTCGATTGAAATTGAGAAGTGTGAACTGGAAATTGAATGAAATTGCCAAGTCTGAAGGGGAAAATGGCCAATATAAACCACAGAAGCACTTCCTCTTAAAATTTATGTCGGTGAAAAGAGGGGGGAGAACATCTTCTTTGAGTACTTGTTTAGGCTTAAGCAGACCTAAACATGTCCTCCCCTCACCAGTGGCCCAAGCTGGCACTGACCCTCTCTCTCTAGCACTGGAGGCCCCTACCCACTGTGCTCTCTGCTACACTCCCGAAGCCATCCAGGCAAGCTGTGTTTCTGGTGGCCAAGGAATAGGAAATATAATGAGAGCGCAGAGCTTGGGGAGAAAGGGAAATGTCTCTCCTCTCCTTTGGGGAAGGCACATGGCTTTCACTTTCATTCTGTAGTACAGTATTTATTAAAAGCTTACTGTATGCCAGACACAATGCTAGATGCTAGAGACACAACGCCAAGCCACTGCACTGCTATGCTCAGAGTCCCTTGTGGAACATGCATCAGTGGGTCAGACAAAAAATAAATACCATGATCCGAAACAGTTTATATAATTTGGACACCAAATCACATGCAACAGAGGCAAACATTTTTTAAAACATCTTGACAGATAGAACGTATATTTTATAATGCGCATTTCCCCAGGAGATTCAGGGAGAAATGGTGCCCAGTCAGTTTATTAGTTTCCTAGTATAATAAAATAATGTGGTACATGCACAGAAATTGCCTACTCCCTGTATTGTATGGTGATCCATTTGTGCTACATACATAGAAATTGCCTACCCCCTATATTGTATTAAAATTCCTTCCAGATTTAATGCTAGACTTGAATTAAGGCAAAAGATTAAGATGAACAAAAAACCTCAAATCTCTTCTTACAGCTAGAATTAGACATAACTTGCTAACTTCTCAAAGGTGCGACAGATGAAATGAGGAAGTACCCATTACAGCATTGACTGGTATAGTAATTGAGGTCTTGGGTTTAACTTCTCGGTGACAGTTTACTTATCTGGAAAATGGAGCCAACAACATTATCTACCTCACAGGGCCACTGTGAGGATTAAATGATATAAAGCCCATGAAAGACTGACATAATGTTTAGCACATAGTAAGCACTCAATAATATATGTTCATTTATTCATTTAACACATAGCTACTGAGCACCTAGTATGTGTCAGGCTGGAGATATACAGCAGTGAATACAACAGACAAAAATCCCTACCCTCATGACATTAAAGGTCAGTGGGAGAGACAAGTAATGCATAAATCAGCAAAAGTATTCTATCCAATTGTAATGAGTGAAATAGAGACCAGTAAATTGCAGGCAGGGAGAGGGAAGAAGGAATTGCGGTGTAAATAGGATGGCTCAGGAAGGCCAAGTCTGACAGAGGAGAGGGAGGGAGCCATGAGGTTATCTGGGGGCAAAGAGAGTTCCAGATAGAGGAAACTGCCAACGCAAAAACAAAAAGCAGCAAGGAGACCTGTGCTGGATAGGGAGAATACAGGTCTATGATCCCTCATCCAAAATTCTGAAATCCAAAACCTCTGAAGAGTCCGGTCACACTTCCTCTCTGCCCTCTTTCACCCCCAAGTCCGTGTGCAGGATCATGCCTCCCCCGGAAGAGCATGCTCTCCATTGCCTTTTCTCTGGGTAGGGTCCCTGGCCCACGCCGCCATCGCAAAATCCTGTGCCCGCCCTTATCGCAGCATCTCTGTCAGCTCCCGCACGCCCCAGTGCAAGTTCCCGGACCCGAGAGACACCGGGATTATTACTCTTCTATTAATGGCATTATTATGACTTAGCCGGGTCAAAAACAAAAACCTGTCCCTAAAGGGATGGGACCAGCGTATTAGGACTCCAGCAAATCTGCCTCAAAAATTTCTATAAATTTGAAGAGAATCTTGGCCCCAAGAGTGACATCTAACAAGTTGAGATTAGCCCTCTTCTGTTCTTAAAGGGACGTAAACTGAATGAGGATGGGGAATCCTGAGAGAAAAGGAGAAAGGGAATGAATAAAAAGAAGGAAAAGTGGAGAGGAGAGGAAGGACGGAAGGGCATCAACCATAAAAGAAACACATCCAGGAGCTTAGGGGCATCTCCCTTCCTGCAAGTACCTGTGAATGGGAGGCGGGGAGACTCTACCGTTAACTCTTCCCTGCTCTTGTTCATCTGCAAAGCAGTCCTTGGAGAGCGCTGAGATTTCTGAAGACTTAAGATTTGTCGATGATACCAAACTCCCTTCCAAATTAAAAAGGAATCTAATGAATGGTTGCAAAACACTAATTAAAAAAATTTTTTTTAATGGGAAGTGGCCTCATTGGCTTTCATCTGGAAAACCGTCTGAAATAAACTGACAGTAAATTTCTTTTTTTTTTTTCAGTAGCTACACAGGAAAGTGTTCGGCAGCCTCGCAGCGACCGCCGGATGCTCCAAACTCAAGATCCTCCGCAGACAGGAAATGCCTTTGCCAGCTCCAAGGTCCCCTCTTCGCTGCCCTCTTTATTGTCTGGAGGGATTTGTGTACAACTGACTGAAGAGGTTTCCCGCTTGCAACTGCGAATCAAAGAGCTGTCTCAAAAGAAGAGACTCATTGGGACTTTCTGGCTTTTCTGGCCAACACTTGGCGCCACCTGTGTGCCAGGAATTGATGCCTCCTCTCAGGTGAGCCTCCCGCCCCTCTAGGAACTGAGGCAGAGTGGGAATGCACTTTTCGGTTTCCCGCGGCCCCCAACCGGCAAGGGAGGAGCAGGAGATGCCATTTGCCTTACCGCCAACCCTGCTTGCACTCACAACGGGGTAATTCTGTTGAGAGAGGGGTTCCCACAGCCACATCTGAAGAGGTAGCTGCTCTTCTGGAGACCTAGGATCTCAGATATTTGGGTGGGTGGGAGGAGTCTCCAAAGTGCTTCTCATTTGGATTTAAGAACAATACCAAAAAAAATGTATCAATGGACAAAGTCTGATTAAACTTGCAAAGAGTCCAGCTGGGATGTCATAAAACCCCAATGGGGAATAAAAAGTAAATGTCAGTACAACGTGTGATTATTCAGACTGCAAGATACCGAACTCCTAACCATTTAGAAGCATCCAGGGGGATTGGTTTTCCACCTTCTGTCCCATGCTGTCAGTAGTCACATAAATATCCCCCCACTCACAGATTAAAAGGATCATTGATTATTAGATGTTAAAGAAAAATCAAAAGGGTGAGCTTTTGAGTTCATGTCATCTTCCACTTGGCAATGGGAATTTTGGTAAATGCATTCTGTCCCCAGAAAAATGCATTCCCCCAAGTCCAAATAAGTTTTGAATCCCTGTCCTGCCCCATTAACTAAGATGAATATTCACAGTAATGAAACCACAAAAAAAGAAGCTTGTCAGAAATGTTGAAAGAGAATAGGTACTTTCACTATCAGAGATGGTTTCCTCTTTTCCCATAAGATGTCTTATCGGTTTTTACCCTGAGAAAACCATAAAAAGTCAGAAATGTTATGCAATAGTTTTCTAAATAAAATACTACAGAGCAGGTTAGTCATCCCTAAAATTGATGTTGTTTAAAGAGTCAAAGTACATCATCCAACAAAATCAATATCCTATTAAGTTAGAAAGGATTCTGAATATCAAAGACCAACGAACTGAATAACTTAAAGTATAAGTACATGACCCAGGGGATTAATCACACACTGTCATGGTGAAATTAGGGCAATTCTTCCAATCATTAACGTTTTGCTTACAAAAATGTGCTTTTCTGTTTGTCTTTCTGCTAAATGATAACCGTTTTCAAGTTGAATCTCCTGATAAAAAGAGTTAAAAACAAGACAGGAGTTGTGCTGTAAAGGTCATACATGCTGCTTCAACATGAAATAGCCAAAAGACAAACAAATGAAAAATGCCTGGATTGTGAGAAGAATTCGTAAATATTCATTGGCAATCTGCAATGGGACACTTTAGAAAAGTTAATGCCCGCCTGTGTCCTGAGAATACTGTACCTCCTCCAGTTAACATGCTCTTGATTCTTAAGGACATGTTTGGATTTGGAATATAAGCCACTTGAAAAGAGTTAGGATAAGCTTTAAATTGGAAAACAGCCTGGTTTCAGGTAGTTGTCTGCTTTAAAAGATTTCATCCCTCAAGTTTTCTAATGTCAATCAATACATAAGCCTGTATTTCTCTGCTTAATAGTCATGATACAGTTACTCTCAAGAATAAACATTAACCAGGGGTTATCTCCAGAAGCAAAACACACACAGATTTCAGGATTACTTTGATTCGATATTAGGTCCACAAGCTTCTCATTCTCTAAAAATCTGATAGAAACAGTCCCATTTTCAGACGAGACTGATTATGACCTTTGAAGCCTTGATGTAACCTGTTAGGCAGGATCTGGAGCTTGGACCCTGCAGCTGATGGGAAGGGAAATTCTCCCACTGGACGGCCACTTTGGGCACCAACATTGAGTAGACATAAGGAGACATGCGGAGAAGGCAGAACAATAAAGACAAAGAGCATGAACTGAGCTGGGAATTCAGAAGCTGGAAGGGGCCATGGAGATAGATCAACTACTAGACCATCTTCATTGTACAGATGAGAGAATCGAGGCCAAGAACTAAAACTCCAATCCAAATTGTCAAACTTCCAGGTCTATCCACACCTCTCTGCTTAAGGACCAGTACTAATTTTCTCAGAAATCTAAATTCACATGTAATTCCAGGGGCCTTCTTGGAATCTAAGGAAGTAGAATATGATAACCTCCTGAGCGTGATGACTTTTCACTCCATGTTTGTCTGGAGAGCCACAGCCCTGGTCTGGCAGGCCAGGGGTGTGGTCATTCCTTCACAGGCCCTCCCTGGAATTAGAGGCCTCCCTGGAGGCCAAGGCAAGAGGGAGAGATTTCTGGGCCTTTCCCCCAACAGGTCTCTGTCATTGTTTTCCTGGAATGTCAGAGACCTGACGGCTCAGCTAAGTAAGCAGGTGGATACAGGCTGGCAATACCCCTCAGCCCCGCACCAACCTCATCTCAGCTCTCTCCTACTGCTTCTTTGGCCCTGGGCCCTCCTCTGCTCAGCCTCCAGACCTCACTTCCCTCCACCACCCTGGAGAGGCGCTGTCCCTCCGCTCTCCCTCACTTTCCCTCCCTCTCAGCCCTGCACTCCTCCCCAGCCCCACACTGGCAGGAGAGAGCGAAGCAGGTGGGATGGGAGGGAGCAGTGCTGGTCCCATCTGCTTCTTCCACACAACAGCACTTAGATCAGTGCTTCTCAAAGCACTGGTCGCCGGACCAGCAGCTTGGGCATCGCCTCAGCACTTGTTCGAAATGCAAATTCCCCGTCCCAGCCCAGACCTACCAAAATCAGAACTCCAGGAATGGGGCCGGCAATGATTTCAACAAGCCCTGCAGGTGATTCTGAAGCTCGCCGAGTTCGAGAACCACTGTCTTAGCGCGAACTATCTCCCCGCTCCTCCCTGCCAGGGTCCCCCATCCCCCCATGCGGATCCCCCCCGGCCCGGGCGCCGCCGCGCGGAGCCGGCTCCTGAGCCTCGGCCACCGAGGTATGACGCGGTGTTGACTCAACGCCGGTCAAGGACGGCGGCCCCGGCCAGCGCGGCGGCCGAGGCGAATCGATGGGGCCCTGGGGGCCCCGCGCTCTGCGGCGGAGCCGGCCTCCGCCCGGGCTCCTCCCGCCGCCTGGCACGCCCGGGACTCGAACCTGCCCCGCTCGGGGTCCGCCCCCGAGCCCCACACACCCAGCCCCACCCCGCCCCGGCAAAGGCCCCAGTCCACGCTCCAGCCACCCACCCGCCGCCGCGCCCAGAACCGGGCTCCCGGGGCGCCGAGAGCAAGAGCCCCAGCGAGATCCAGCGCCCAGCACCGCGCCAGGCACCCAGGAGGCGCTTTAGGAAAAGAGGTGTCAGGATTTTTAAAAATCAAAGAATGAGACGTCCGACGAGGTCAGTCGTCCCTCGGACGGATTTATTTTATAGACAAATTACCCATTTTAAAAAAATTGGCCATTTTTTTTGTACAGGGAACAATTCTATTTACACACGTTATAAACATTGAGATAAAGCACAATATCTACACTCTACTTACATTTAATTAGCCTGCGACTTCTAATTCATCTGAGATTAATTTTAGTCACCGATGAGTCAGTTTCTCCGCTGGGACTGTACTATCCCCTTAACACCTTGGTCAAACAGGTACTAAGTGATAGTGCAAAACAAGCATGTAAGATTCTTATCATCTCTCTCTAGCCCCCATCTCTCCCTCTGACAAAATGAATACTATCCCCAATTCAAGAGCTCTGAAATGGGTTTGGATTTAAGGCAACAATGTAAGAGCGTCATATAAAACTAAAGAATGTTTCCTTTTAAAATATTCCAAGGCGGCCTGAAATGCGGGCCCCTTTTCCAAGGCATACCTCGGGATTTGGGGTGCCCCTTTGTTTTTCCATTAAGTGAGATGTAGACACAGATTATAAAAAAGTCATTTGAGAAGATCCTATTAAAACCTTTAAAGTTATAATTTAAAATTTAACAACACAGTTCAAAATTACCTTTCATAAATAGAAATAACAACTTACTTTTTAAAAAAGGGGGTGAATTTAACCACTGTGAATAAAAGTCGCTTTATTCTAGTGACACAGAGGCTTTGTTTAAAAAAAAAAAGTCACTTTATCAAAACAACTTAAAGTCAAAATTAAAGTTTCAATGTGGGTTTCTTAATTACCCAGTACACCAAATATTTTAGGTTTCCAGAACATCAGAAAATTAGTTCCCTTTCTCATATAGCTTTCCAGTTCTTCTATGAAGATTTTCTGCAGCAAAATGTCATTCCCAAGTCCATGCGAATGCCAGTGGTCATCATCCAGCATTAAAATAGCCTTTATCGCCTTCAATGTCCACTTCCTGATCTGAATCCTCTGAAATTTCTGATTCAAGGTCTTCCTGGGAGGCAGGGGAGGGCGAACATTGAGAGCTATCCAAAGAAGCACCTTTATTCTGCTCACTGGGCAAGTCCTGCCTCTGGTTGCAGGAATTGTCCAAACTTTCCAGTTCTTCTTTTTTATTGCTTTGAGGGTTCTCCTGAATAAACGGAAATGAAAATGGAGATTGGCAGGATCATGAAATACGGAGGTGAGAGGCATAAATCAAAATGTCTTTTCATCCTGCGCTATCCTTTTAATTTTTAGTTCATCAAGTGTTTTCAGCTATAATCTTTTTATTCAGAAAATACATACTTGTGCTTCTTTCTCACTTTGGAAAAAGAAAAAAGTTCCTACCACATCAGAGAAAGATTAAACACTTGGCAGGTAAGAATCAGTCATGAGTGTAAGTATAAATGTATTATATCAATTGAATGCCAATTCTGGTTATTTAACACAGACCCATTGTTTCAATATTCTTAAAAGTTTAAGGGGGAAAGAAAATCAGATCAGTACAGATCTATCTTCATTCTTTAAATATTTTAAACCTTGCCAACTAACGGGTCTTCTAGACATTTTAAAAATAAGAATGCTAAATGGTGAATTAAAAAGAAAGTTTTCAAAATTATTAGAGTGTATCCTTTTTCATTCATTTTCTAGAATAAATTTATAAACATATACATGCAAAATCATGGCAAAGAAAAAATGCAGAACTGGAATAATGTTGCCAACCGAGAAGGGAGACAATTAACTACAATTTACATAGAATCTGAGGTAAATTTCTAGAAGATATTCCCATAGTACATAGAAACCACTATTTTAAAAGTCCCATTTTACACAAACTAAAGTCAAGCCTTTGACCAAGAACCAAATGAGTCAGTGAATTTTTGATCCTGTGCTTGTCTAAAATGGACAGAAACACTATTTAGAATCATTAAAATATACTAAGTTTTTTAAAAACAAGACTACAGAATACTATATTCATTAGGCATATAATTATGTAACAAATAGACGTACAGGGTCAGAAATGGACAGGGAATCTCCAAATATTAAATTGTGTCACAGTAATGAAATTACAGGAATTTTATTTTCTGTTTCAAAATGTTCTTTCTTTGGGATACCATCTTGTTTTTAATGAAAAACTAATCCTCAATAAATTTTAAAATCTACATTGCTTTAAATTTCCCCATTGTTTTAAAATATGTTGTTATAAAATATACACATTGGCAAATGACAATTTAGAAACTGTCAGACAACTTTGGAGAACCATACTCAGAGTAGGACATCAAAAATAAATCTTTAGCTTTACGTCAATAGAGCTTCTTTAAAAGCTGAATTATTGTTAGCCTTTACTTTTTATCACATGTTGCATAACAAGGTCACTGGAAGAAAGACTGTTAGAAAGTTTAAGCTACTTTCCAAACAGGCTTGGATATTTTCTCACATGTTTTATATTTCATTTTAGGAACTAGCATTAGATAGAAAATAATTTTTAAACTCTTTGATATTTAATTCTTCCAAAAAACAGTGCAAACAAGACTTAAAGGTGTTTGTTTCCTTATATTTACCCTTGAGTACTGCCCGGTTTTATTATGGCTGTGTAAATAAAAGAAACAATTTTCTCCCAAAGATAACTGCCTAAGTCATTTACTGTCAATTACTTTATCTTTCCTGCGTTAATTAGATAAACAACATATGGGATTTATAAAACAATTAGCTAGGAGTTTTACTAGCCAGTGTGTGAAAACCCAAGCATAATTGATATAGGAACTGCATTAGGTGCTTTTAGCATTACTGCCACCTGAGCAACTCATCCTGAATTTCAGCAAGACTATTTGCCTTTTTAATCAAGGTGAAGAGGTTAAATAGTCTCTCAAATGACTTTTGCATACAACCCATAACAGCCTCGCATTGAGATAACATGATAAAAATATTTATTTCCATAGAAACAGAACCATGTCCATACCTGTTTTAGTCGTCTCCATTTAGCGCGTCGATTCTGAAACCAGGTTTTCACCTGCAGAAAAGAGAGGAAGAAAATTTGCCACGAGCCCAGAATCCCGAGGGACTTGGGGATGAGGGGAGAAGCGGATGGGGGCTGTGGAGTCAAACAGCTCTCCACCGGCTGGACAGCGCGTCGGGACGTGCCAGAGATCACAGTGGTTCCTCCTCTCTCTTGGGCCTGGCGACCTCTGCCCCAGAAGCCTTTCCCCGGAAGAGGCCCCGGCCCCACCGGGAGCGCCCACCTGTCTCTCACTGAGCTGCAGCATCTTGGCCAGACGCTTCCTCTCGGGCGGGGAGAGGTATTTCTGGGTTTCGAACTTTTTCTCCAGCTCGATGGTCTGGTCGTTGGAGAACCTCACCTGGCCGCCTTTCCTCTTATGCAGAGGCCTCTGCAAGAAGGGGCTCCAAAGCAGCGGTTTGCCTGCGGGTAGGAAGAGCGGAGGTTAGCCCTGGCCCGGGGGTGGCCTGGCCAGACCCCAGACCTGCCTGGCCCCAGGGTAACAAAGGGGGAGAGGGCCTGCAGGAGGCCACCCAACCAGACAGGTTTACATACACTGATCAACACATGGACCCAGCACGCTCCCACCAATATACACACATACCTGGAGACACAGCACACACAAACACCCAGAGCCACACACCTACACTGCATATACATACACACAGACCACCCTTGCACACTTACTGACACACACAAAATCATCACACCTATAGCTATTTGTAAACACGCAAATCTTTTGATCCCTAAAAGAATGCCCACTACAGGCTGGGCTTAAAATACCATGACGCTGTTTCACCAGCTCTCGAATTCATACACTTTTTGCACCCCTAGGTCTTCCAAATACCCTGGTGTGTGCGTGCTGGGGAGAGCGGGGCTGTTACCCTGCCAAGGCCTGGCTCCTCAGGAAGCACTTGGGCCTGGGCGCCCCCGCGAGGAGCCTCCAATCCTGGCCAGAGGGCGCTGCGGCCTCCTCTGATTTCACACCCGGCCCGCGGGGGCGGCCAGTTAAAGCCACCCCGTGGGCTATGGCAACATTTCCGTCAATGTGTTTCCTGTTGGTCTATCTCGAAAAACCCTTTGCTTCCTCCTGCGCGGTCCCAGCAGTAACCCAAGGAAACCCAGGGCGCGCTCTGTGAAAAGGTTCGCCCCAGGCCCGGCTCGGCAGAGGGTCCTGCTCCAGCCCTAACGGGCGATCAGAGCCATGCCGGGGCCGCTTGCACCATGAAACCCTCGAGCCTGGAATGAAAAATAGAACTTTAAAAAAAAAAAAAGGAACTAAAATATAATCCCCCCTCCAATGCTTCTAACGGTGAGAAGGGAAGGTGGAGGACGGACCTAGAGGCTGCGTCATAATAATGATGATATTAAAATGTTAATTGTCTCCAGGGTCTCTACTGAAGCTGTCAGTAACAGTTAATTTAAAACTCTGGAGGCGCCCCGTTTCCTTATTTACCCTAGGGCTTCAGACCCTGAAGGCGCCAAGGGTCGCCTACAGCGCGGATCACGGGTGACTTGTTTGTTAGGCCGCGCACTGACGGGACATGCCCCACAAGTACTAAATGCCCAATGTGTCCGCGCTTCCCTTCCTAACTGGCGCCCAGGGTCTGCAGCTTCCTACTCCAAAGAGGTGTTGGTCCGTCCGTCCGTGCGTCCGCAGGCCTGCGCCCGAACGCTTTGAAAGCCAGCATTGTTTTTTCGAGATTTTGCTTGCGTCAGGCTTCAGACTGGTGCAAAACAGCCTCGAAAAAAAAAAAAATAGGAAGCAACTGGTTATTTTAGCTGCCATAAGTCACATCCCACACAGAGGAAATGAACAATATCAGAAAAACGGATCCCGGCTATCAGAAGTCGAGTGTTTCCTGAATTTGTCTGTATTGAGGATGTCGATAAAATAATCAGCAGCGTGCACTACTCCGGGGGAAGGGTCTGCTTCATGCAGCCAGGAAAGCACTTAACAGCTTCTGAAACCAGATTTACTCCTATCGAGAACTCAAGGTTTCCTGTATGAACGGAAAGGGTCAGGCTCTTTCACTGCACAAGCTTGTTGAACCAGGTCCAGCCCCATAACCACCCGGGCCCGGCAGCTATCCCTGCCCCACAGGGGACGGCCCGGGGCGCCGCGACACCCCCTTCCCCGTCCCTCCCGCTACGGGGGCCCCACCCCGGCGACACGCGCGGCCCACGGCTGCCCTCGACCGCCAGACCCGGCGACGGCGCCCGAGGTCTCCCGGCCCGCGCGCCCCGACGCCTGCAAGGTGCAGAAAAACCAATCTGAGTCACAGTGCGGTCAGCATCGGCCGCGCGCCGCCAGGGCCAGCGCCTCCCGACCCCGCGCGCGCCCGAGAGCCGCTTTTCAATCGCTTTTGCCACAACTTTCTATTGCGTCCCCCTCCGCCCCCTCCGCCTCCCAGGCGCTGCCACCTGCCGGGTGGCGCCTTCCTCGCCGCTGCCCCGGCTCGGCCCCGCCGTAACCCCGGCCGCCTTACCCAGGGGGTCGTGGCGGAGCAGGGCGTGCGTGTAGTCGTTCACCGTCCGCGGAAAGGGGTACAGAGGGCCCCCAAAGCCGCCGGGTCCGTAAGCGGCGGCCAGCGCGGCGGCGGAGTGGTGCGAGAAGGCGGGGTGGATCGGCGTGGGCTCGTACACCGGGGTCCGGTAGGAGGACACGAGGCTGGTGAAGGAGGAGTTGGGGGACGGCAGCGTGGGGGTGGGCGTGGGCGCGGCGGGCCCCCGGCCCAGGATGTCCTCAATGTAGAACGGCGTCGGGTGCGCGGGTTGCAGCAGCGGCGTGGGCGCATACAGCGGCACCCCAACGGCGCCCGCCGCCGCCGGCCCGGGGTGCGGGTACTGCATGGCTCCGCTGCGCTCCGGCCCCTCGGAGAGTTGCCGGCCCGCGCCGCGGCGCTACATTTATCCGCGCTCCGCGCTCCCGGCGATAGGCTCCGCCGGCCGCGGGGTGGGGCCGCGCTCGCTGGCCCCTTCCTGCCGCCCGGCCCTGCGGCCAATGGCGCGGGCCCCGGGAGCTGCCTCCCGCCCCCACTCCTAGCCCGCCCCGCCGGCCGAGCTCCCCGCCCCCGGGACGCACTCGCTCCCTGACTCCAGGGACCCTGCGCCCTGGTGCCTCGGCGCGGTCGCCTCTCGGTTCTCCAGGCACCCTGGCCGGGGACGCCCTCGAGGGAAGCCCGGGGCCTCGTCCGTCGGGGGAGGCGCGCGGAAAGCAGCAGCCTGGAGCGCGGACTCGAGCCGCCTAGCCCCAGGCGGGAGGCACGTATGCCGAAGTGCGGGGGCCCTGTCCAGGCCCGGGCCCAGCGTGGCGGCAGCCGGCCCTAGGCGAGAAGCAGCGGGACTTGGCGGGCGCGGAGGCTGCTGGCAGGGCCGCGCCTTCGCCGACCTGAGAGGACCCTCCCTGCTTGGTGCGCTTTCTGGAGCAACGGTCGCACTGGCTGTTTCCCCAGGCGCCTCCCGAGCTCATAGCGGAGAATGCCCTGCGCTCCTAGGGCTGCTCCAAGGAGAAAGATCCACGACCCTTAGCTGCGTCCCAGAGGGGTGCGGACGACCAGAGTTCAGGTGCTGCAGATTCTTGGCCGCTCCACCCCAGTTCGTTTGGGGACCCTGGACGCAGCCACTCCCCTGAGGATGCTGGCAGAAGCCACTCCGGACAGGAATCTAGGGGAGTCCAGGGTCCTACGGCACCGAGCAAAAGCTATGCAATCTTCAATCCACTGGGAGCTGCTCCACGTCCCCTCTCTCTCCCCAGGCCCTGGGAGTCGCAGCTGCGTGCAGCCCGGTACCCGGTTTTGCACATGTTTTCTATTGAAGCTGTGGTGCTGCCTCGTGTGGCCTCCGCTCCGTGCGGCTCCACTCGCCTCCGGGGCAAGGGGGCATTTTCTTGATTGACGCCCTCCTGCGGTCGTCACACCTCGCGGTGAGCTGTTAAGGTCCTCCATTTATGGTGGAAATGGAAAGTCTTCCCAGCTTTTTCTACTGAGAAATTAAAATTTACAAGTTGGAACTATTTCTGCAAAGGCAGCGGGACTGCGGTAGGAAGAGGCGTGGACTGGGAGCTGGACCGCGTGGGTTCGAGTTTCACTTCGCACATTTTTGTTGAGCAGCTGCTGTGTGCCAGCAGTGAACAAGACAGATGTAGTCCTCTTCTCACAGAGGCAAGAAACAGATTTCAACACGGTGACATGTATGTGCTAGGAAGGAGATGTGCATAATGATCTGAAACCTTATAACAAGAGGACATCACCTAGTTTGGGGACATTAAGGAAGGGAAAATCTTCCCCATGGAAGTGATGTTTTACAGATGAGTAGGTGTCAACAAGTCCAGGGTGAGAGGGAGAAACAATCCAAGTCCAGAGACTAGCATGTGAGTATTGTTAACCAATACAACTTTGGTCAACTCACCCTCCCTGAGCTTTTCTCACCTGAAATATTTGGGACTTGGCCTAAAGTTTCCTGATCTTTTGGGAGTAGGGTCATAGGCATCTTTCAGAATCTAAGGACAGAAAAAAGCTACTAGCACAGACTCAGAATTGTACTATGCTATCATTCGAGTTAAAGCATTAGGGGTGGGTAAGAATATATCCGTGTGTTTGCTCTATTACATAAACTATTTCTGGAAGGATAACAAAAAAGTAATAACTTCGTCTATGCAGACGGGGTGGGATTGGAGGGAAATAGTATACCTTTTTAATATTTGGATAATTGAATCATGGATGTATGACCTTTCACAGTATGTCTTTGAAGAAGTGGTTGATTCTAGGTCTAGGGCAAGAAAAATACAAGGTGAGAGCTCAAAGAAATTTTGTGCCAGAAACCATGAAGAGAAAACAAACCACCTTGAAAGGGCTTCCATTGGCCAAATTCAGGGTGATTTAAGCTTAAAAAATACATTATGGGTTATACTACTTTGAATATAACAATTCACAAGTGTGTAGTGTTACTCAAAGAGAGAAAGATGTGGTGGATGGGAAAGCTGGAAGAATGCCAGCTAACAGATGTAGAAAAATTGATAAAATTAAAAAAAAATAATTCATTTAAGAAAGGATCATCATTGGGCACCACAACTAATGGATGAAATATTGAGGATGGGGATTTTCACAAGGTCTCATAGTATCATCCCAATTAATTGGGTTCTGGCTTTTAAAAATACTATAAAAGATATTTTAGGGAATAGGGAGAAAACTAAATGGGAAGTATATGTTAGGTGACATTGTTAAATTAATCTCCTTAGCTGGGTGTGGTGGCCCCTGCCTGTAGTCCCAGCTACTTGAGAGGCTGAGATAGGAGGATCATTTGGGCCCAGGAGTTCAAGGCTGCAGTGAGTTATGATCCAGCCACTGCACTCCAGCCTGGGCAACAGAGCAAAACCTGTCTCTTAATAAAAAAATTTTTTTTTAATTTTTAAATGCTGGGTGTGGTGGTACACACCTGTAGTCCAGCTGCTCAGGAGGCTGCGGCAGGAGGATCACTTGAGCCCAAGAGTTTGAGGTTGCAGTGAGCTGTGATGATGCCACTGCACTCTAGCCTGGCCAACAGAGCAAGACACTATCTCAAATAATAATAATAATAATCTGTTAGATGTGATATTGGTATTGTAAGTTATATTAGAAAATGTCCTTGTTCTTGGGAGATGCAAGCTAAAGTATTTAAGGGTGATGGGTCATCATATCTGCAACTTTCAAATAGTTGAATATACACACACATACACACATGTATATACATATATACATGTACACACATCTATGTATATTTACATATATGTATATATAAAGAGGGAGATAGTGCAGGTTCAGTTCCAGACAACCACATTATGCCAGTATCACAATAAAGTAAGTCACACGAATTCTTTGGTTTCCTAGTGTATGTAAAAGTTATATTTACACTATACTGTAGTCTATTAAGTGTGCAATAGCATAATATTTAAAAAATGTATTATGTATACCTTAACTAAAAATGCTTAATGACTAAAAAATGCTAACTGTGATCTGAGCCTTCAGCAAGTCGTAATCATTTTGCTGGTAGAGGGTCTTGCCTCAGTGTTGATGGCTGCTGATTGATCAGGGTGGCGATTGCTGAAGGTGAGGTAGCTGTGGCAATTTCTTAAAGAAGACAACAGTGAAGTCTTCCTTTCACAAAAGATTTCTCCATAGCATGGGATGCCGTTTTATAGCATTTTACCCACAGTAGAACTTATTTTCCAACTGGAGTCAATTCTCTCAAACCCAGCTGCTTTATCAACTAAGTTAATTAATATTCCAAATCCTTTGTTGTCATTTCAACAATGTTCACAGCATCTTCACCAGAAGAATTGCATCTTCACCAGAAGATTCCATCTCAAGAAACCACTTTCTGGCCGGGCGCGGTGGCTCACGCCTGTAATCCTAGCACTCTGGGAGGCCGAGGCGGGCGGATCGTTCTGAGCTCAGGAGTTTGAGACCAGCCTGAGCAAGAGCGAGACCCCGTCTCCACCAAAAATAGAAAGAAATTAATTGGACAGCTAAAAATATATAGAAAAAAAAAAATTAGCCGTGCATGGTGGTGCATGCCTGTAGTCCCAGCTACTCGGGAGGCTCAGACAGTAGGATTGCTTGAGCCCAGGAGTTTGAGGTTGCCGTGAGCTAGGCTGAGGCCACGGCACTCGCCCCAGGCGAGAGAGTGAGACTCTGTCTCAAAAAAAAAAAAAAAGAAACCACTTTCTTTGTTCATCTATAAGAAGCAATTCCTGGCCGGGCACAATGGCTCACACCTGTAATCCTAGCACTTTGGGAGGCCAAGGAGGGAGGATTGCTTGAGGTCAGGAGTTCGAGACCAGTCTGAGCAAGAGTGAAACCCTGTCTCTACTAAAAATAGAAAAATTAGCCAGGTTGGTAGCACATACCTGTAGTCCCAGCTACCTGGGAGGCTGAGGCAGGAGGATCCCCTTGAGCTCAGTAGTTTGAGGTTGCAGTGAGCTACGATGATGCCACTGTAGTCTAGCCTGGACAACAGAGTGAGACCTTGTCCCGAAAAAAAAAAAAAAAAACGATTCCTCATCCATTCTCATTATGTAATCTCATTATAATGAGATTACAGCAATTTAGTCATATCTTCAGGTCCTACTCCTAATTCTCTTGCTGTTTCTACCACATCTGCAATTATTTCTTCCAGTGAAGCCTTGAACCCCTCAGAACCATCCATGAGGGTTAGAATCAACTTCTTCCAAACTCCTGTTAATGATGATATTGTGCCCTCCTTCCATGAATCATGAATATTCTTAATGGCATCTAGAATGGTGAATTTTTTCCAGAAGGTTTTCAATTGACTTTGCCCACATCCGTCAGAGGAATCACTAGCTATGTTAGCTACAGCCTTACAAAATGTATTTCTAAGGCTTGAAAGTCAAAATTATTCCTTGATCCATGGGCCACAGAATGAATAGTGTATTATTAGGCGTGAAAACAACATTCATTTCCTTGTATATCTCCATCAGAGCTCTTGAGTGATCAGATGCATTGTCAGTGAGCAATAATATTTTAAAAGGAATCTTTTTTTCTAAGCAGTAGGTCTCAATGGTGGGCTTGAATGATTCAGTGAACTCTGCTGTAAACAGATGTGCTGTCATCCAGTCTTTGTTTTTCCATTTATAGAGCACAGGCAGAGTGGACTTAGCATAATTCTTAAGGACCCTAGGATTTCGGGAGTGGTCAATGAGCATTGGCTTCAACTTAAAGTCGCCAGCTGGATTGGCACCTAATAAGAGAGTCAGCTTGTCCTTCGAGGCTTTGAAGCCAGGCTCTCTCTATGAAAGTATTAGATAGCATTTTCTTCCAATAGAAGGCTGTTTCATCTCTGTTGAAAATCTGTTGTTTAGCGTCGCCACCTTCACCAGTGATCTTAAATCTTCTGGGTAACTTGCTGCGCTTCTCCATCAGCGCTCGCTGCTTCACCTTGCGCTATTATGTTACGGAGATGGCTTCATTCCTTAAACCTCATGAACCAACCTCTGCTAGCTTCCATCGCTTCTCCTGCAGCTTCCTCACCTCTCTCAGCCTTCACAGAATCGAAGAGAGTTGAGGCCGCCCTCCTTGCTCAGGATTACGCTTTGGCTTGAGGGACTGTTGTGGCTAGTTTGATCTTCTATCCAGCCTGCTTTCTCCATAAGAGCAATAAGGTTGTTTCACTTTCTTATTCCTGTGTTCACTGGAGTAGCACTTTTAATTTCCTTCAAGAACTTTTCCTTTGCATTCATGACTTGGCTAACTGTTGGCCCAAGATGCCTAGCTTTCACCCTATCGCAGCTTTTGGCGTGCTCACTAAGCTTATGATTTCTAACTTTTGACTGAAAAAGTGAGAGAACTGCGACTCTTCCTTTCACTCGAACAATTAGAGGCCATTGTATGGTTACTAATTGGTCTGATTTCAATATTGTCCCGTCTCAGGGAATAGGAAGTCCCAAGGAGAGGAAGAAAGACGGAGAACAGCCGGTCAGTGGAGCAGTCAGAACACACACATTGCTGATGAAGGTTGCCATCTTGCGTGGGCAGCTTGTGGTGCCCCAAAACAATTAAAATAGTAACATCCAAGATCACTGGTCACAGATCGCCACAACAATGAAATATAATAATAATGAAAAAGTTTGAAATAGCGTGGGAATTACCAAAATGAGACATGAAGTGAGCACATGCTGTTCAAAAAAATGGTGCTGATAGACTTACTCAACGCCAGGTCACCACAAACCTTCAGTTTGTAAAAAACACAGTATCTCCAAAGCACAATAAAGGGAAGTGCAGTAAAACAAGATGTGCCTATATGGAAAATTGAGTTTAGGTGAAAAGTATACAGGTGTTCATTGTACTGTAGTTTCAGCTTTTTTATAGGTTTAGATTGTCAATATAAAAATTGGAAAAAATATGATTTTACATGTTAAAGATGAAAGCACTGTTTTATTTTTAATAAAAAGCAAATTTTTTGAATTATTTCTTAAGTCTGCATACAATTCCAGGTAGTGCTTTGCCCCTGGGAACCACCAGTGGAGTGTTGTTTGGGAATCACTGGTCCCTCCGTGGGTCAGTTCTGACGTTGTGCCGACTCCACTGGTCATTGTTCTCATCACTGGTGTGATGAATTCAGTGTGCTCTTCTGTGTTCCAAGGTCAGGCTCTGGAGACAAGGAAAGGACAAATATTATCTGAAATTCAAATGTGACTTCGAAAGTTATCTTTGGGTCTTCAAAGACAGGGACCTCAGTGAACTAAGCAGATAACTTTGCTTATTATTTTTCTCACAAAATGTTTCCCCCTCATTTTTGTTTGTCTCCTTTTTCCTGCCCCTTCCACCTAGCAAGTAATGGAGATAATTACTCTAATTCATTTAACACCCTCACAGTAAAAATACTGGCCACCCTTCATTCCACATCTTCAGAAATAGTACAGGTTTATGGTACTGGTTTACTCTGTGCGTGACTCAGCCACCAGCCAAAAACATCTAAACCTATAAACCTTCCAAAAATAAAGATTAAAATGCTAGGGAAATAATCACTAATATAGAATTATTAAATGATCACTAATAAAGGAAGCATCATCCCTTTCTTCGATTTAACCACAGACTCTAGGAAGCGGATGGAGATCTGAAAAGGCATTGATACAACATTCCAACTCAGCTACATAATCCTCACCAGCAAATTGAAGCACTTAATTCTGTTAAGCTATGTAACACTACCTTTTCTAAATCCAATCCTCAGATCCATGTTCACTTCGCCATAGTTAAAGAAAAATTACAACCACATTTGTGAATGTCACATTTATTGAACTACATAATTTTTAATATCACTTGTGTAGGTTTTATAGTTTGTTTTATTGTTTTAAAAGTCATCTGGGGCCTGAAAAGAACTAGAGTTTTCCAAAGTTGTCCTTATGATTTTTTTTCACACAGTCAGAACTAATAAAACAAAACTGTTGTAGCTATTTAATTCAAAATCTCTTGGAGTTTCAATATTTTTTCTCTGCTGGATACTAAAAGCAATAAAGCTACATGAGATTTTAATTATATTCTGAATTAAATAAGACTTTCTCCAAAAATTTGGCACCATTTATTTTAGTCATCACTGTTGTGCAAAAGACCAGATTTTGTAAGAAGAGAAGGTGGTTCTCACCTCTAATTTATCTAGTAGGAATTTAGGTAAATTTTTGAAACATTTTTAATATTTAAATATATTTAGGGGAAAAATTTGAAATTAGCTGTAGCTTGAAAGCATCAATGGATTTTATTATAACAACTTGGTTCTATTCATACTTGCACTAAAAATTTTATTACCTTCAACTGTTGGGATGACTGAATCATTTATTAAATTACATACCAAGTCATTTTATTATATTTTATTTAATCTTTGACAAAATCTAATTAGTTAGTGTTTTCATGCTTTACTAACTTACAAAATACTAGTCTGATCAAATAGACATTCCTTGTCCATGTTACGCCTGGGATCCGAGCCCTGAAATACATGGACAATAGTCACCATAACATCACTTTAGTGATGTTTTCTTTCCGCATTTTGCATACTACAATGTGCATAACGTAACACTGTAATACGAGTGAATTTTACTGACCGTGGAGCTTTAGGTAAAGCTTATGATATTTATTTGCTCAATTTAAACAGTGACAAAGAACTCAATAATAAAAAAAAAGCACATGATTCTTTAAACGGGCAAAAGATCCGAATAGACATTTCTCCAAAGAAGATATTAAGATGGCCAATAAGCACATGAAAAGATGTTCAACATCATTAGCCACCAGGGAAATGCAAATCAAAACCACAATGAGATACCACTTCACACCCACTAGGATAGCTATAATAAATTTTTTTTTAAGTGTTGATGAGTATATGAAGACTTGGAACACTCCTACTTTGCTGGTGGCAATGTAAAATGAAGCAGCTGCTTTGAAAACCAGTCTGGCAGTTCCTAAAAAGGTTAAATATAGAGTACCATCTCACCCAGTAATTCCACTCCTAGGAATATACCCAAGAAATGAAAATATATGTCCACACAAAACTTGTTCATAAATGTTCACAGCAGAATTATTCGTAATAGCTGAAGTGGAACAACCCCAATGTTCATTAGGTGATGAATGGATAGGTAAATTGTGATACATCCATCCATATAGTGGAATATTATTTGGTAATAAAAAGGAGTGAAGTTCTTTTACATGCTACAACAGGGATGAACTTTGAAACCGTTTGTTTTCAAAAGAAGCTAGACACAAGAGACCACATACTGTATGACTCAAGACCCTATTAAGTTCAGCCCCCCAAATGAACCCAGGCACTCACCCTCTTCTCCTTTCCTCCTTTAGGCTACTCCCACTTCAAGCATTCAATCCCTTCTTCCCTTTGCTTTCCCCCTTGCCTGTCTCAAACGTGGCTCTTCCCTTTTTAGCTTGAGTGACTGAGTGGTTGGAGATACCAATAACCAAGACAGGAAACCCAGAAAGAAGAACCCATCGGAACCATCTTTTCTAAACTGGCAAAGATTTAGGAAATGTGTAGCTCTGCCCCCGTTGTCAACTTTTGTTTTTCCTCAACATAAGTCACGCACAATAGTATTTTGCTGTTTTTGTTTGGTTTGCGTTGCTAAAACAGAATATCACAGACTGGTAATTTATAAAAAGAAATGTATTTAGCTCACAGTTCTGGAGCTTGGGAAATCCCATACCAAGGTGCCAGCATCTAGCAAGGGCTTTCTTGCTGCATCATCCATCCCAGGGGAGAAGGGAGAGGGTGAAAGAGGGCTGAACTCGTTTTTATAACAAGCCCACTCTCACGATAATGAACCCACTCCTGAAATAACATTCATCCATTTGTGAGGACACAGCCCTTATGATCTAATCACCTCTTTGGGTCCCACCTCCCAACACCGTGCACTGGGCATTAAGTTCCCAACCCATGGACTTCGTAGGAAACAGTGAATCCATGGCATTTGCATAATTCATGAAGTTAAAAAAAATAAATCAACCAAAAATTGTTTGCCTTTCAACTTGGGGGAAGGAAAGACTTTTACAGCTATTTTTCTGGACCAGGCAAAATTTATTCTACTCCCCTCAAATAGAAAGAAGTTGAGAACTTACTGGGCCAGGCATGGTACTAAAAATTATAAAAGCAATAGTACATTTAATCTTCACAACCATATGATATATTAATAGGTGTGATTAATAGTCTGGCTTTTTTTGGTTTTTTTTCCAAAACAAAACAACAATAAAAAACAAAGGCTAAGAACGAATAAATGCCTTGCCCAAGGTCATAGAGTAGGTAGGAGTTATAGGCTGAAAGCCCAACCCTAAGTATAAGGGGCTTTCTGGCTTTCTGGGTTTCTAGGGAGAAAGGGTCAGTTCTGTTTCTCTGAATGATAAGGCAAACATCCGGGAGGAGCAGAGTATGTAAGAATGCCCCAGCGGGAGAATATGGACAAAGAATATGGACAGGAACAAGAATAATCACAGTGTTTACTGTGGTGTTGCTATGGTGACAGCAACAGCAGTAGTGATGGTGACAAGTGTCAGGATGAAAAGCAGCATCTCCCAAACTTTAATGGCTCATGGCACTGAGCCAGAGTTTGTTTGTGTGACTCTTCTCTTTCAGGGTCTTCAGGAGCAATGATTGTGGAGGTAGAAAGGATGTCACATAAAGAGTTCCAGCCTTGGAGCTGATGAAAGACCAGCCACAAAATGACTACAGGCTCAGTATTTTCAACCTTGTTATACCCCCAAGGCTGGAAGCCTAAGAACCTTTGGCTACATTTTGAGAGTCCAGCAGTTAGATAAGAATTCCATTTTACAGGTGAGGATATAGGCCCAGAGAGGCTAAACAACTTGTCCAAAGGCCCAGAGCTAATAAATAGCAAAGCAAGGATTTAATCTCAGGTATGATTCTTAAACAAGTAAGGGCTTTCTGTGGTTCCACAAAGTCTTTGCCATTGAGTCAGCAATGGTAACATGTGCAAGACCCTATTTGTAAACCAGAAGCCCATACCTATCACTTTATTCCTTGAGTGTGCACCTTGCTGGTCTAAGACATTAAGGTGAAAAACAGGAAGTCTTCACAATAGAAAAAGAAGAAAGCAAAAGTGTAAAGTTACTTTATTAAATCAAAATATATATATGCAGGCCGGGCGCGGTGGCTCACGCCTGAAATCCTAGCACTCTGGGAGGCCGAGGCGGGAGGATTGTTTGAGCTCAGGAGTTCGAGACCAGCCTGAGCAAGAGCGAGACCCCCGTCTCTACTAAAAATAGAAAGAAATGAATCGGACAACTAAAAATATGTAGAAAAAATTAGCCGGGCATGGTGGCGCATGCCTGTAATCCCAGCTACTCGGGAGGCTGAGGCAGTAGGATCGCTTGAGCCCAGGAGTTTGAGGTTGCTGTGAGCTAGGCTAATGCCACGGCACTCACTCTAGCCAGGGCAACAGAGTGAGACTCTGTCTCAAAAAAAAAAAAAAG
>RJWJ010007731.1:0-17907 GCA_004363605.1 Indri indri | reverse complement strand
ATATATATATATATATATATACACATACCACACACACACACATATGCAGGTATATGTTGCCTATTATAATCAGGCACATAAATATATACATATTATATAAATATAGCATATGTAAAATTATTAATTATTTAGTACCATGTTAAATTTGATTTCTACCCCCTTTTATTTGAAAAGGCATAAAAATTACACCAGAAATTATTTCAGACTCCACTTATTAAAATATTTCAACTATCCAATACTTTATTTTAAATAAGTGATTGATAACATTTCCATACAAAGGGTACGAAATAGGCCCATTAGTTGTCTTTATAGAAAAGTCAAGAAAAGATTATTAGCTTTTTCAATTCATGGTCTAGTCCCATTGATAAAAAGAAAAATCAGAGTGATTCTAAAAGGATAGCTTGATTTAAGTTATACAACCAGCTAGGTGATCTTTAATTCAGTGAAAGAATGACAACAGCCATTTAAAATAATATTTTCAATAGAATATTTATAAAATGGTTCTACCAGTTTCTCTTCTCTCTCTTTCTCTTTAGGGGAAAAATGTTCCAAGGGAGACCCGCTGCCGATGCTCCTGCTGAACACAGCCACTTGCTCCTTAGTTAATCTGCCAACCCAAGGCATAACAGCAAGGTTGTCAGTTTCCTTCAAAACAAAACAAGCTTTTGAATAAGGTTAGGTTAGGTTAGGTGAGACCTACCAGGATATCAAATCGAATACTTGTTTCCGTAGGTCCTTTCAAGTACACATTGGGGAAGCATACTTCGAAGAAATGGAAAGTGACCATAAAGACAGGGAGAGACTTTCAGCTGGCAAAGGGCTGGAAGATACAGTAAACGGACAAATACCAATTTTTGCTTAAGAAAAGTGAAATAGGAACAAAACAGATACACATTGGAAAAGAATCTCTCTTCAAAGTAGTTCCACTGTATGTCTAACAAGTGAGAAAATGTTAATGATAGGCCATGCTGATTTCACTCCCACCTGGGATGCAGAAAGCTGAAAAGAGCATCGTTTCCACCCAGCAAGAAAAAACTAAACTACAGAGTTATAACTTTTCTTGAACCCATTGAGAGCTAAGGCGTCAGAACAGCCATGTACTCTAAGGAAAGATAAGCCCTTCCAAAGAGGGACAGAATGAGCAGTGGCTGCCGTGTCAGAGCTTGGGAGGAGGAGACCGGGCACCACGCAAGCGCGTACGCATTCCGCTGAGATTTTTAACTGGTTGCCAAAGGCTCCGTGTGAACTAGCATGAAAGTCTAGACTCCGTGGGTGCTGCAGACTCAACTGGAGGTTGTACCCACTAGCAGGCTCTTCTCCACAAACTTTATCAGGTGCGTAAGAAAGATTGGAGGCAGGGTGGGAGGCTACAGAAACCTCCATCCATGGTGCAGGCTGGGGAGAAGGAAAGCAGCCACCACTACAGGAAAGGTCTGAAGCTCTGCCCAGAACCGTTTTTTTTTACAGACAAAAGCCAGAGGGAGAAGGGCAGCACACCTTGTGGCTCCCATGGAACAGGTGAAGACCATCGTGACGGTGATAAAGATACAAACCAAAAAACTTCCAGGGGAGTCTAGAAACTACCCCCTGCAAAGAAGCTACTAAAGAAACAAGCAGAGTTTGGCTACCAGAAGGAGGAAAAAACATCACTGAGAAGATCCCACTCTTAAACACTGATCAAAAGAGAGCTAGAGCTGGGTGCAGTGGTGTGCCTGTAGTGCCAGTTACTTGGGCGGCTGAGGCAGGAGGATCGCTTGAGCCCAGGAGTTGGAGGCTGCAGTGCACTATGATTGCCCCTGTGAATAGCTACTGCACTCCAGCCTAGGCAACACAGCAAGACCCATCTCTTAAAAAAAAAGAAAAAGAAAGAAAGAAAGCTGGTGTGTCTATATTAATATCAAAGTTGACTTTAGAATAAGGAATATTACCAAGGATAAAGAGGAAGGAACATTGCGTAATGATAAAGATATCAATTCACTAAGAGGTAGAGTGATTCTAAATACATATGCACCTAACAACAGAGGTGCTAGAAACTCAAAGGACTGAAAGGAAAAATAAACAAATCCACAGTTATAGTTAGAGATTCCAACATTTTAAATAACAGAACTAGATAGAAAATCAATAAGGATATAGAATACTTGACAACTCTATCAACCAACTTGACTTGGTGGACATTTATAGAACAGTACGCCCAGCAACAGGAGACACATTCTTTTTCAAGTGCATGAAACATTCAAACGATATGGACTATATTCTGGGTCATTCAAAAAGAAAACGCCACAAATTTTAAAGAATTGAAATCATACAAATATGTCCTCTGACCAAAATAAAATTCAACTAGAAATCAATGATAGATAGTTGGAAAATCCCCAAATATTTGGAAATTAAACAACACACTTTCAAATAACCCATGGGTCAAAGAGGAAGACACAAATAAAATCAGAAAATGTTAAAGGAGACTTAACGGTGATGAGATATTCAAATGTTGAGATAAAGTTTTTGCAAATAATGCAGTTTTAGTTGGCTGTGTATCTAGACTTTTATTTCCATTTATGTCATGTAAAACCCTGCCCAATATTGAAAGTTATGTGTCTTCGTCACTTAGGGAATGTAATGTTCTTATATACCTCACTTTAATCATTACTACTTAAAAAGGATCTTTCTTCTTCCCTGAGTATTGTTAGCCAAAATTTTATGTTACGAGAAAATTGAGTTGCCACCATTGAACTTTGTGTAACAAATAGTGGGCATCTACAAAACTTTATTCAATTTTAACGCTTCAGTTGAAAGAGGCAAAGACCTTTGGGGAAAACCTCATTAGTAAAACAAGGGGCACCCAATTTTCTTAGTCTGTTCCAGCTTTTTCTCTTTTTAGTCCTGTCAATTTTTGCTTTATATGTTTTGATGTTATTAGATGTTTGCAAGTACAGATTTGGTTTTGTTTGTTTGTTTTGAGACAGGGTCTCGCTCTGTTGCCGAGGACAGAGTCCAGTGGCATCATCGTGGCTCACAGCATCCTCAAACTCCTGGGCTCAAGCAATCCTCCTGCCTCAGCCTCTAGGTGACTGTGACTACAGGCACGTGCTACCAAGCCTGGCTAATTTTTGGAGAGACAGGGTCTCACTATGTTGCTCAGGCTCATATTTGTTTTATCTTCCTAGTGGATTGAACTTTGCTCATTTCTCTCTTTTCTAAATTAAATGTTTTTGTTTGTTTTAGTAAAACTTCTTGTCTTAAACTCTACTTTGATTGGTAGAGCTCTCTGTATGTCTCTTGTAGGCAACATATAGTTGTTTCACTTTATCCCCTTATATAATTTTTGTTTTTTAATTTGAATTACCATTTAGATTTAGCATAATTAGACACATTTTATTTTAGATCTATCCTGTTATTTTTTTTATTTGTCCCACCTGTTCTATGTTCCTTTTTCTCTCCTTTCTTGCCTGCTTTTGGATTATTTTATATAATTCTGTTTCCTCCCTGCATTAGCTTGTTAACTTTAGATTCTTTTAGTATTCTTTTAGCAGTTACCCAAGATAATGAAATCTTTACTTATCAAAGTCTAATATTTTCCTTATACTTTACTTACCAAAGTCTAATATTAATTAGAATCTTTACCACCTCCCCGGACCATCGAAGGATCTTAGAAACCTTTAAGTCCTCTTACTCCTCTTTCATCTTATGGACAATTCTTAAGGATTTTAAATTTCATACAAATTTAAACCCTACAAAACATTGTCATTGGTTAATAGTGATTACTTACCTTTTTCAGCGCATTTGTATTTTCCATTGCTCTTCATTCTTTCCTATATCTCTGAGATGCCATTTGGTATTATTTTCTTTTCACTTAAAGAACACCCTTTAGTGTTTCCTTTAGTGCAAGTTTAGTGGTGACAAAATCAATTTTCACTTCTTAGACACCTAAACTGCCTTTAATGCACCCTCATTCCTGAAAAATATTTTCATTAGATACAGAGTTCTATGATGGCAGTCAGTTATTTTCTTTCAGAAGTTGTATTTTCTGTATTGTTTTTATTCTCTATTTCATTTTTCTTTATTATCTCCTTCCTTCTGCTTGTTTTGGGTTTCCTTTGCACTTATTTTTCTAGTTTCTTAAGGTGGAAGGTTAGGCGATTGATTTGAGATCTTCTCTTTTTTTACTGTAGGTGTGAACAACTGTAAATTTCCTCCTAAGCACTGCTTTAGTTGCAGGCCATAAGTTTTGGTATGTTGTAGTTTTTCGTTTTCATTCTTTTCAAAGTATTTTATAATTTACCTTGTGATTTTTTTTTGACAAACTGGTTTTTAAAGTGTGTGTTGTTTAATTTCCACATATTTGCGAACTTCTCAAATGTCCTTCTGTTGTTGATTTCTAATTTTATTTCATTGTGGTTGAAGAATACAATTTGTATTATTGTAATACCTTTAAATTTATTGAGTCTTGTTTTGTGACCTAACATATGATCTATACTGGGAATGTTCCATGTCTACATGAGAAAAATGTATATCCTGCTCTTGTTGGGTGGAATGTTCCATAAAAATCTGTTAAGTCTAATTGTTTTATAGTATTGTTCAAGTCTTCTATTTCCTTTTTGATCTTCTGCCTACTTGTTTTACTGTTTTATTAGTAAAAGTAGCATACTTAAGACTCCAATTGTTATTGTTTAATTGTCTATTTTGCCCTTCGATTCTGTTGCTTTTTGCTTTATGTATTAATATTTTAGGGTGCTGTTGTTAATTATATATATATATTTATAATTGTTACGTCTTGCTAATGAATGGATGCTTTTATCATTAACATATGTCCTTCATTCTATATAGTAACAATTTTTGTCTTAAAATCTATTTTATGGGATATTAGAATAGCCACTGCAGGTCTCTTTTGGTTACTGTATGCATGGTGGAGCTTTTAACCATCCTTTTACTTTCATCATATTTGTGTCTTTGAATCTAAAGTGTGTCATTTATGGACAGCATATAGTTAGATCACTTTTTAAAAAATCCATTCTACCATTCTCTTACTTTTGGTGCATTTAATCCATTTAATGTAATTATTATTAAGGAAGGATTTATATCTGCCATTTTGCTATGTTTTCTGGATGTCTCATGTCTTCCCCCCCTCTATTTTCCATTACTGCCCTCTTTTCTATTAAATAGATATTTTCTAGTGTGCCATTTTAATTCCTTTGTCATTTCTTTTAATATATACTAAAAGAATATACTAGTCATTTGCCTTGTTGTTTGGGCTCTTACAATTAACATCTTAATAATCTAGTTCAGATTAATACCAATTTAATATCAATAGTATATAAAATCTTGCTTTTATATAGCTCTGTTTTCTTTACCCTTCTTTGCAATGTTGTTGCCGTACAAATTATGTCTCCATAGATTGTGTGCCCATCAACACAGATTTATAATTATAGCTTTATGCAGTTGTCTTTAATATCAGATAGAAAAAAATTATTAATGAAAAAATACTGTCTTTTATATTTACTTATTTAATTACCTTTACCAGTGCTCTTTATTCCTTCATGTGGACTCAAGTTACCATCTAGTGTTCTTGTGTGTCAGGTTTGCTAATGACAAATTGGCTCAGTTTTGTTTATCTTAGAATGACTTACATTCTCTTCATTTTTGAAGGATAGTTTTTTGGGGTATAGAATTCTCGGTTGACAGTCTTTTAGTCTCAGCACTTTGAATATCATCCCATGGCTTTCTGGCCTCCACGGTTACTGATGAGAAATCAATTGTTAATCTTGTGAAAAATCCTTCTATATGATTAATTGTATTTATCTTCCTTCAAGATTCTCTTTGGATTTTGATAATTTGATTATGTGTATAGTTGTAGATCTATTGAATTTGTCCTACTTGGAGTTCATTGGACATCTTAGATATGTATTAATAGATTAGTTTTTTTCAGCTAATTTAGGAAGTTTTTATCAATTGTTTCTTCAAATATTCTTGCTGTCACTTTTTCTCCTCTTCTCCTAGGACTCCCATTATGTGTATGTTGGTATACTTAATAATGTCCCACAGGTTCCCGATGCTCTCTATTCATTTTTCTTTGTTCTTCTTTCTTTCTCTTCTTCACACTAGATAATCTCAATTGATCTATCTTCAAGTTGCTGACTGTTTTGCTTGATCAAATATGCTCTTGAGTCCCTCTAGTGAATTTTTTATTTCAGTTATTGTTCTTTTCAACTCCAAAATTTCTATTTAGTTCTTTATCATTTCCATTTCTTTATTGTTGTTCTCTATTTGGCGAGACATTGCTCTCATGCTTTTCTTGTTCAAACATGGTTTTCTTTAGCTCTTTGAATACATTTAAAATAATTGATTTAAATTCTTTTTCTAGTAAGTCTAAGATCTAGATTTCCTCAAAGACGGTTTCTGGAGATTGCTGTTTTTCTGTGCAAGGACCATACTTTCCTTCTCTGCTTTTGTCATAATTTTTTATGCAAAATTTGGCATTTCTAATAATACAATATGGCAACTCGAAATCACATTCTTTTCCCTCCCTAGGACTTGCTGATGTTGACTTTTCTGAACTACTCTGTAAAGTCTGTATTCTTTTTCATATGTGACCACTGAAGTCTCTGTTTGGTTAGCTTAGTGGTCAGCTAGTGATTAGATATTTATTTAAATGGCTGAATCCATTAAGTGTCCCAGCCACTGCCAAAAGGCTGTGTGTGTGTGTGGGGGGGGGCACACCTTCACACTCATGCAGGCAATTAAAAATGGTAGCTTAGCCGGGCGCGGTGGCTCACGCCTATAATCCTAGCACTCTGGGAGGCTGAGGCGGGCGGATCGTTCTGAGCTCAGGAGTTCGAGACCGGCCTGAGCAAGAGCGAGACCCCGTCTCTACCAAAAATAGAAAGAAAATTAATTGGACAGCTAAAAATATACAGAGAAAAAAAAAATTAGCCGGGCATGGTGGCACATGCCTGTAGTCCCAGCTACTCGGGAGGCTGAGACAGTAGGATTGCTCAAGCCCAGGAGTTTGAGGTTGCTGTGAGCTAGGCTGACGCCACGGCACTGGCCCCAGGCAAGAGAGTGAGACTCTGTCTCAAAAAAAAAAAAAAAAAATGGTAGCTTAATCTTCACTATGTTTTTTCAGTGCCTCAAAGTCAACCAGATGTCAGAATTTAGGACCTTCTTAGGTCTTTCCTGGGCATGTGCATGAATTTGGGCATCCACATAGGCCCTTGCATATGCATGGCCTTCTAGAGGGCCCATAAATATGTCAGCAATTTGGGAAGCTTCCTATGGACATCTCATTCCTCAGCTCTTCTTTTGATGTGTTTTTGGTCATCTTATTCTTTGCCTCAACTTTTATCACTGCCTAAGAATGCTATAATGCTAACCATTGCTATGATTATTATTTTTTTTAATTTTAAGTTTTTACTCTTTTAAGAAAAATGGTCTCACTCTGTCACCCAGGCTGGAGTGCAGTGGCATGGTCATAGCTCACTGGAGCCTTCAACTTCTGGGGTCAAGAAATCCTCCCACTTCAGCCTCCCAAGTAGCTAGGACTATGGGCACAAGCAACCACTCAGCTGATTATTATTATTTTAGTAGAGATGGGGTCTTGCTATTTTGCCTAGACTGGTCTCGAACTCCTGGCCTTCCAAAGAGGTGGGATTACAGGCATAAGCCACCACATCTGGCCATCACTGACTATTTCAACAAATGTCTCCAGGTAAAAGGCTGTTCTCACTGAGCAAGGTCTGAATCAGGTCAAATAAAGGCAAGTCTTGTCAGTGGAGGCTTCCAGGGAATTGTCAAACCAAATAATGACAGTTCTCAAAGAATGCTGTTTTGGGGGGCTCTCCAAACCCATTGTGTTTTAGCAAGTGGCTACCAGGCTACAAGTTTTCATTGACTGTGGAACTGTTGGTTTCAAGGCTAATGAGGAGTTGAGGATAGTAAAGAGAATAGGGCAAGTTAAAACACTGCAAAGTTGATCATTCTTATTAAGATACAGCCTTTTGTTTTCTAAATAAATGCTCCTTAGATTGTTGCGAACCCTTTGTTAATTTCCAGAATTCTGAAAAATTTGATTTTGACAAGTTATCTCAATGGTCTTACTGCCTTTGTGGAGGAACAGGTTGTCAGAGGACCTTACTCCACCATTGCCACTGACATAACCCCATTCAGTGATTTAAAGCTATCATTGCATTGTCTGATTCCATCTTTGTACTGCAAAGTCAGTGTAATTGTCCCTCTGAAAATTATCTTTTTCTCTCTGGGTACTTTAAAGATATTTATCTTTGGTTTTTAGCAGTTTGTCTATGATATCCCTGGTGTGCTTTGTATTTGTCCTGCTTGGGGTTTATATAGTGCTATAGACTGAATTGTGTCCCCCGAAAATTCACACGTTGAAGCCCTAGCCCCCAATGTGACTGTATTTAGAGATAGGGACTATAAGGAGGGAATTAAAGTTAATGAGGTCATAAGGATGGGGCTCTAATATGGTAGGATTAGTGTCCTTACAAGAAAGACAGTATAAGCGTGCCCCCCCTTCCCACCCTGCCAAGTGAAAACATAGCAAGAAGGCACCATCTGTAAGCCAGGAAGTGAGCTCTCACCAGAACCCAATCATGCTGGCACCCTGATCTGACTTCCAGAGTCCACAACTGTGAGAAAATAAATTTCAGTTGTTTAAGCAACCCATCGTATGGCATTTTGTTATGGCAGCACAAGGTAATACATAGGGACTTAATCCCATTCTTTTTCCCTTTTGAGACTCCAATTACATGTATGTTAGACCTCTTCACATAACCTGTTGATGTTTCTCATCCTTTTGCCCACCCATGCATTAGTATACAGTTGACCCTTGAACAACACAGGGGTTAGGGGTGCCAACCCCCCTACACAGTCGAAAATCCATGTATAACTTGACTCCCAAAAAACTAATAGTCTGCTGTCAACCAGAAGCCTTACTGATAATGTAAAGTCAATTAACACATATGTTGTATATGTATTATATACTGTATTCTTATTAATAAAGCTAGAGAAAAGAAAATGTTATTAAGAAAATCATAAGGAAGAGAAAATATATTTTCTATTCATTAAGTGGAAGTGGATCATCATAAAGGTCTTCATCTTTGACATCTACACGCTGAGAAGGCTGAGGCAGAGGAGGACAGATTGGTCTTGTTGTCTCAGGGGTGGCAGAAGTGGAAGAAATTCTATGTGCAAGTGGACTCGTGCTGTTTGAGTTCTTGTTTCTTGAGGGTCAGCTGTAACTATTTTCTAACCTGTCATCCATTTTTTTCCGTCTTTTTAAACTGTGACTACTCAGCAACTAAACCCATCCATGTTGACAATTTATTGTATTTTTCAATTCTAGAATTTCCATCTGATTTCTTTTTATAGTTTCTGGTTTTCAGTCCAAATATTCCATCTTGTCTTTAACATTTTTGAATATTTAATTTGTAAAAATCTTGTTTGGCAATTCCATTAGCTGTATTTTCTGTGATTTGTTTTTCTATTGTCTGTCTCTTCTCTCAGTTTTTTATCAAGGTCTAGTTCCTTGTATATCATGGTTTTGGTTTTTTTTTTAAGGAGAGAAAACACCTGTTTTATGGGCACGCAATGTACACATTTTTTTAAATTGTAGCATTTAAGAAATTTTTTTGTATCTGCTAATTAATTCTACCAACAATATTGATGCCTCTTTTCTAAGAGGACACCCTTTATATTTTGAATGGCTTTAAAGCGAAATTCACATAACAAAGTCGACCATTTTAAAATATAAAATTCATTTAGTATATTCACAGTGTTGTGCAACCACTGCCACTTATCTAGTTCCAACACATTTCCAACACCCCAAAAGAAAACCCCATACCCATTAAGCAGCCACTCCCATTCCTTCATTCAACCCAGACTTGGCAACCACCAATCTGCTGTTTCTATGAAATTACTTATTCAGGATACTTCATAAAAGTGGAATCATACAATATATGAACTTTTGTGTTTGACTTCTTTCACTTAGCGTATTTTTGAGGTTCATTTACATATTAGCATGTATCAGTACTTCATTTTTATGGCTGAGTGATCCATCATATGTGTATACCATTTTGAAAAAAATATATACCCTGTTTGGCTTGTCTATTCTTACATTGATGAACATGTGGGTTGTTTACATCATATGGCCTGTGTGAATAGTGCTGCTGTAAACATTTGTGTACATATTTGTGTGTATGTATGTTTTCTGTTGGGTAGACTTCTAGGAGTGTAATTGCTGGGCCATATGGTAATTGTATGTTTAACCTTTTTATTTTTTTATTTGTATTGTATTTTATTTGAGACAGGGTCTCACTCTGTCACCCAGGCTGGAGTGCAGTGGTATGGGGTGATCATAGCTTGCTGCAGCCTCAAACTCCTGGGCTCAAAGCTATCCTCCCACCTCAGCCTCCTGAGTACCTGAGACTGCAGGCACATACCACCATGCCAGGCTTTTTTTTTTTTTTGGTAGAGACAAGGTCTCACTTTGTTGCCCAGGCTGGTTTCAAACTCTTAGCCTCACGCAATCCTCCTGCCTTGGCCTCCCAAAATGCTGGGATTACAGGCATGAGCCACCATGCCCAGCCTATGTTTAACCATTTTAGGAACCACCAAACTTTTTCCGCAGCAGCTGAACCATCTTACATTCCCACCAGCAATGTACAAGGGTTCCCATTTCCCAACTTCCCCACCAACACTTGTCATTTTCTGTACTTTTTGTTATATCCATCTTTATGGATATAAAATGGTGTCATCATGCTTTTGATTTACATTTCTGATGGTTACTCTTTTGATGCTTTCATCTTCAGCTTTAGACACTTTGATTATATGTGTCTTGCCATGGAGCTCTTCTGAGTTTATCCTAGTTGGAGTTCCATAAACTTCTCGGGTGTGTAGATTCAAGTATTTTAACAAATTTGAGGTGTTTTTAGCCATTATTTCTTTAAATATTCTTTCTGCCCCTCTCTCTTCTGAAATTCCCATTTTGCAAATGTTGACATGCTTGGTGGTACTCCATGGGTCTCTAAAGCTGTTTATTTTCCTTCATTCTTTTCTTCCTCCTCCCCAGATTGAATAATTTCAATTGACTTACCTTCAGCTTCACTCTTTCTACTGCCTGCTCTTATCTGCTGTTAGAACCCTTCAGTGATTTTTCCCTGTTATTGTACTTTTCGGCCCCTGATTTGTATAGTTCCTTTTTACAGTTTCTTTATTGATAATTCTCAATTGTTCTCCTGATCTCCTTTCACTCTTTAAGCATATTTGAGACAGTTGATTTAAAAACTTTGTCTGGGGCCAGGTGCAGTGAGTGGCTTATGCCTATAGTCCCAGCACTCTGGGAGGTGGAGACAGGAGGATCACTTGAGGCTAGGAGTTTGAAACCAGCCTGGGCAACGTAGAAAGATCCTGTCTCTAAAAAAAATAAAAAATAAAAAAACTAGCCAGATGTGGTGTCATGTACCTGTAGTCTTAGCTATTTGGGAGGCTGAGGCAGGAGGATCACTTGAGTCTGAGTTGGAGGCTGCAGTGAACTATGATGGTGCCACTGTACTCCAGCTTAGGACAACAGAGTGAGACCCTGTCTCACAAAAAAAAAAAAAAAAAAAATTTAAGTCCAATGTCTGTGCTTCTGCAGTTTATGCTAATTTTTTCTTTGTATGGGCTATACTTTGTATGTATGTTTCAGTTTTTTTATTAAAAACTAAACATTGCTTGAAGCTCTGACTGGTGGGGGGGTGGGGGGGCAAGGGCAATGTAACCTAAACATTTATACCCCCATAATACACAGAAATAAAAATTTAAAAAAACAAAACTAAACATTATTTTGAATATTATAATATGGTAACTCTGGAAACCAAATTCTTCACTCCCTTAGGATTTGTTTTTGTTGCTCGTCATGGACTAGTATGGATTTTTTAGTGACTTTTCTAAACTGTTTTTGTAAAGTCTCTGTTCTTTGACTTATGTGGTCTCCAATGTCTCTTCCTTTTGCTTGTGTTCAGCTAGTGTGTTTGGAGAGGTTCCCTTGAATACCAGCTGCCAAAAATATAAGCAAATAAAGCAAGAAGGAAAGAAAAAACCCTCTCAGCTTTTGCTGATTGGTTGTGTTGGGACATACCTTCAGTGTTTAGCCAGGCCCTTTAAAATCTGCCTTTACTTCCTGCTTGTACGTCTAGAGAGCTGCCAGACGTTAAAGTTTAGGGCCTTCTCTCAGGTCTTCTCTGAGCGTGCAACTTAACCTGGGCATGTTCATGGCTTTCTGAATTCCCCAGAATACACGTGCTTTTGAATGGCCTAATTTCCCTAAGAAATTCTCTCCACTGCTTTTCCTCCCAGGCTTTAGGTACTCCTTTGTTTATCGAGACTGTAATTTTTTGCCCCAGGTGTCAGCAGTTGTTCATTTGCCTGATGAGAAATGCCCTCCACCTTTCCACCCTGATTGAGTTATGAGTTGGATGAAACAAAAGCAAGTGTCTTGTGTCAGTCCTTCAGGTTGCCCCAGACAGGTTAAAACAAATGTTTTCTGAATGTTTTTGCTTGATTTTTCAATGTTTCTGTGGAGGAATAGGTCCTTGAAACTACCTACTTTGCCATTTTTGCTGATGCCACTCATTTTTTGAGGGCCTGACACTGTATATGAAAATTTGTAGAGCTAATTTATGGCTCGGGATGCTAAAATTCTTTTGCTTTGTCAGGCAGTTAAATTAGTTGCATTAGCATTCTCTTTAAAACAGTCATGGAACAAGATGACTTAAAGCTGGACTTCAGGCCACCTGAGAACCAATCTATTTCTGATTAATCTTCCACCTAAGGTGTAGCCCCTTGAAGTGTGATTAAAACATTGCAATGTTTACCAGGGCCCTTCTTCCATGGTGGTACCTGTGTAGAAGTTTATTTTAGGAAAGTTAGTACAGCTTGCATAACTCATTGCCAGATACGAAATTATGGAGCAAACAGGAAGAACTGCTGAAACTATATTTATTAATGGATTTACCAAGGGAGGCAGTTTATTAGATATTATCCATAGCTTATATTGACATCTGATTTTGCAGAGAAATTATGTCCACTATTTTTACTAAGATAATTAATACTTCCGCAAGGTAAATTTAGTTCCTATAAGTAGCATATTTTTTAATTCTCCAATAAGGTTTGGTTTTACTTAGCTATCAAAGTCAAATGTTTCTAAAATTTATACACGAAACTTGATATGGGCACAAAATTTATTCTTTGGACATATTCCCTCTAAGTGCTCTAGTTCTTCACGCTGATACATTTCAACCTCCAGAAATATGGTTGCCAGATCAAAAATGCCAGGGCCCTTCTAGGGGTTAAGATCTCAAGAGAAAAATATACATACACGTATTTTATTATATACGAACAAGGAACAATAGAAAGTTTCATCAGGTAAACAAAAGAATATAAATTATAGACATAAATAGTAGTTTCAAAAAGTCCTTAAATCATTGTGACCTTCTCCGAAAGACACAGCCCTTAGAGTGGGGCTGTGTAACCATTAATCAGAGCTCTAGGTAATTCTCCCATAATAGCAATTTATATTCTGGAGAAGTGGGCTTTTTGTGAACTCTGCAGGGCTAATATGTTAGGCCTCATAACAAAAAATGAAATGCTTTCTTATCTATGGGAAACAAATTAAAATATTGAAGAAAGGGATACTTCTAGGATTATGTTTATTGTTGACAGTGATTTTAGAGATAACCACTAAAAAGTGTTAAAGATTTCTTCGTAAAATTCTGGCTATGTCTCATAACAAGGATACCTTTTGTAGCTGTACAAATGGTTTGGTGAAAAATAAAAAGGGAGAAATTGAGCTGAGGGAAGCCTAGGAAGGAGGCAAGGCAAGCAAATACAGACTTAATTAAATCATAGCAAGAAAAGAAATGAGATGGTCCTTTCCAAGGCCAACTGTTGATATTTACCTATGTAAGTTCAAGCCTAAAAGACCAATACAATTCCTATATATTCCCCATTTAATAATGTACACATTTTTTTTCATTTTTTATAAAAGAGCTATATCATATGAAAAGCTAGAAATATATATTTACTAAATGCAAATTCCAAATGAAACTCAACTTAATAAACAGTGAACTTTAGGATGACAGAAAAATGGGTAGATATTAAGTTCAATAAAGTTTACAGTACTATCTTGATTTAATCAATTCTTTAAAAATCTATATACAAGGCTCAAGTTCTGGAGTTTCAGGTTTCATTCTTAATGTTTCTTTAAAATAAAATCTCTGACCCTCAAGTTAACTAAAGATTTATCTGGGCCCGGAGAGGTAGTCTGCTCTTTGTAGCACAGTGCTCTGTAGTTTCTTCCACTTTAGACCTCTCCGCTGGATTGATGCCTCTGTTTTCTTTGTCTTTTCCATGTGATTTTTTATGCTGTGGATATAAGGGAAGAAATTAAGTCAATATAAAGTAACATTTGATATACATTAGCTATATTCTAACTTCAGAAAAATTTCAGCACAAGTCTCACTCTTGTCACCCAGGCTAGAGTGCAATGGTGTGATCACAGCTCACTGTAGCCTCAAACTCCTGGGCTCAAACAATCCCCTGACTTAACCTCCCGAGTTGCTCAGGTGCAAGCCACCACACCAGCTAATTTTTCTGTAGAGATGAGGTCTCACTATATTGCCCAGGCTGGTCTCAAACTCCTGGCCTCAAGTGATCCTCCCACTTTAAGCTTCCCAAAGTGCTGGGATTACAGGCATGAGCCTCCACACCCAGCCAGATGCCTTCTTTATTTTACCACTAATGGAAGAAGTAGGGTGAAAGAAATATTAATTTTTTGCATTATTTCCTAAGACATAATTACATATTTAGTGGTTCTTATCAGGAAGTGATTTTGCCTCCCAGGGAACATTTGGTAATGTCTAGAGACATTTTTCGTTGTTACAACTAGGGAGTGCTACTAAGTAGAAGCCAAGGATGCTGCTATACATAGTACAATCCACATGAAAGCCCACCACAACAAAGAATTATCTAGTTTAAAATACCAATAGTGCTGCCCTTGAGGAACCCTGCTCTAGGGAAACAAAGATTTACTATCATGCAAAAAAGCAAATTCTACTTTAAGCAGAGATGCTGGTATATGGGCTACCTTAAGACACTTTTGCTTATCTTATTTTTTTAATCGTATTTTTATCTTTTTAAAAACTTAATTCCTATTCCTTATTTGGGAGTTATATTTTGCTGGAATCCTCCTCCTTGCCTATAGAAAACATTGAGACTGGTGACATCCACTGTGCACTCAATTACCACTGCTGAGACAAATCATAAACCAACTTTTAAAGGTTTAGACCCAGAGAAACTCCCTTATCAGAGAAAAGGTCATTTCTGGACTTCAGCTGAAGTTCTAAAACTCAATCCCAAATCTTTTCTGGTACTGTAGGGATTTCCTTGCTATAGCTGAGTCACTGAGGCCAACTTTCAAAATGCCACACATGATAATTATGAAAGGATTTCTGACCAGGTATTAAGTGGTCACTAAGGTTCTTTTATCTTTTCCTGTTTTCTTAACTTTGTAAGATTGAAGAGAGGGATGAAAAACTGAAAGAAATATATTTACTGTTCTATAATAGTAAAGAATAAAGCGAAAGGTAGGAAGAATTTGGGGATAAAATTGCCCAGAGATAGACATAGAGGAATTTGAGAGAATCTAAAGTGAACTTTTAAGAGTTGAAATCAGGGATAGAGAATCTTCAGACCTTGAGGGAAAGACCTATAAGTCTATTAAAAACAGGTGCATATCAGAAATGGCACTTCAACTGTAAAATGTAGATATCAATGTCCTTCATAAGGAAATTCTTACTTCACACACTCTGCCTTGGCTTGTATCTTCAAATTAGAGGGAAACATGCTAGGCAATTTATAGTGCCTTTTATAGTGCTGTGCTCCCAACAGTGTTAAAAGCGAGGGTGGGAATAGTTCACAGGATTTAATTGCATAGGATCAGAGCAGGCAAGGAGCTCAGGAAGTTTGGGGAAATAGTTAACAAGAGAAGAGCCTCAGGCAGGCGAAATCACTAACAGAACCTAAGAGGCCTCCAGTCTCTCAGTCTTTTAAACCTCTTAGCCTTGTGGGCAGAGATGGGCTCCAGGACTTCTGTGTCAAATGTAGAAGGAAGATAGAAATGACTGCTCTCAGTATCCATTCTGAGTATATAGGCAGCACAATGGAGATAATTATAATAGCTAAAGATAACTAGCTGAGGATATAGATTAAGTAAAATTTTCCCTTTATTTATTCTATAGAAAACCCCTTATCAATATTAGATTTGTGTAAGTAATTTAAATTGGAAAAGTTAACAAGCCATCCCAAAGGAATGACTGAAAAGTTCTGTTGTTCTGCTCACGAAGAGTATTGCCTTTATATTAAATAGTAAGTGAATGACTTACATCAGATGTGGGTTATCTGATATGATATACTCAGGTACCTGGAAAAATGGAACTCCGCCAATTGATGAACAATCCACACTAGCATCTACGGATGGCTCTTGACTTAGAGCTTCTTCGACATATTGCCTCAGAACTGCCTTTTCTACATCCGTGTCCTAAAATAAGAAACTGGATGAGTGACAAGGTTCAAGGGCTTAAAAATCATGAAAGTAAAGGCAGTTTTCTTCTTTAAATTTAACATAGTGCTCGTTGTATAAAAGTTAAACCTCAACAAAATTAACAGAAAGTCTACAAATAATAATCCCTCTACTCTATATGCTTTTATACAGAGTAGAGGTTCCTATACTAAAATGTTAATAAACACAGCATATAAATATGACTATAATTATCTACCAGTCTAGTAATTGAAAAACTGATAAGATTAGAAGAAACAAGCCTAAGTGACAGGCAACTATCATTAATGAGAGGCAGGGTAAGATTCAAGGGCACACAGTAAAATTCTTCACATGAAGTTGACCACATCAAGAGTTTACAGGAGAGTTCTAAAATTACGCTGCTTTAAATTTTACCTGACTGGTCTCTTCTTTGTTATTTCCTGAACAGTTTAGCATCGTGAACAGCTCAGGCTGTTTCCTTTTCAACTGATCAAGAAGATGTTCACGTGGTTCAGTTCTCACCAATGTTGATGGGTATAAGTAATTTTTTCTCTGTGGTGTCATACCTTTAGTGGACATTAGGTAAGTAGGAAAAATTATTCTGGGATATAAATATGATTTTTTTAAAATGCTAAAACATGCTTCTAAATGAGTCTTGTCTTCCAAAAATATTATACAACAATTGCCATACATGAGAATCACTGTTGCTACCTATCAGGCACACATTGTTTGCAACTAATAATATTTTCTAATTTGACAACTGACCTTGAAGAACTTGACTATTTTCAAGATCCATCCTACTCTCAAAATATGAAGTTTTCCATTTCTGAGGATGTACAAAAGATGTGTTGTAGACTCTAAAAGGAGTTATAGGGTGTTCTGAGAAATGGCACCATAATTGGAATAAGAGTACAGACTTCCCAACATGATTACTTTGATAGGAGTAATCATTTCACTATAAATGTGGTTTGGTGGTTAAATATTAACCAGTTAGATTTCTTTAAAATGAGCTCATGCTTTCATAACTTACAAATGCATTTGCCTTTTCACTCAATATTTACATTCCCAATTTCATTGAAAAATGAACAATTAGGCCGGGCACGGTGGCTCATGCCTGTAATCCTAGCACTCTGGGAGGCCGAGGCGGGCGGATCGTCCTGAGCTCAGGAGTTCGAGACCAGCCTGAGCAAGAGCGAGACCCCCGTCTCTACCAAAAATAGAAAGAAATTAATTGGACAGCTAAAAATATATATAGAAAAAATTAGCTGGGCATGGTGGCGCATGCCTGTAGTCCCAGCTACTCGGGAGGCTGAGACAGTAGG
>RJWJ010007730.1:0-56224 GCA_004363605.1 Indri indri | reverse complement strand
TATATCCGTCCCCTCCTCCCCCTCGCCCCTCCCCCTTCCCCCTCCCTCCCTGCCCGACAGCCAATAGATGTTATTCTTATATGTACTCTTATGTGTTGTTCAGTTACTACCAATTTGATGGTGAGTACATGTGGTGCTTGTTTTTCCATTCTTGGGATACTTCGCTTAGTAGGATGCGTTCCAACCCTATCCAGGAGTATACAAGAGGTGCTATATCACCATTGTTTCTTAAAGCTGAATAGTACACAGGCACTTTCTGATTGTAGAGTGTTTTATGCTTATATAGTTATAAACCAGGGTTCAAGACAACTCCTGAAACTAAGATGCCAGCTCTTTTCTCTCTGGCTTTAAAGGAAACCGCAGGTGTGTGCCAGCCCACCTCAGATGCCATTCACATTGTGCTAGTTCCGGACTCCACCCAAGGGCCTGGGCAACTGTCTTCGGAGAGGTTGGACCTGTGAGAGCTGCATGGAAATTATGCACTCAGGGGTTCTGACCTACAGATGTGGAGGGTCGGGGGGGTTGAGATCCCTAACACGGTGGGAGCCCTAGTCGGGAAGACACACAGCTAAACTCACCCTAGAAAGAGACAAAAGGGAGGGGAGACAAGGAAAAAGGAAAAAAGTGCAGAAAGAGAAGAGGGAAGAGGGGACAGGGAAAGAACAGAAGACAGGGAGCGGTGGGAGGGCCTTGCACACGCTGGGGGAGCCCGGGAGAGCACTGACGAAGCTGTCCTAGCACCTCAGGTGCTGAGCATTCAGAGAGAACTCTAGCCAAAGAGTAGTTTTATCCAAAATTCCATATCATTAGAATCTTAGATTAAAAGGGAATTTAGAGCAATGCTTCTCAGGAGATTCACCTGGGGAGGGTTATAACAATGCAGATTCCTAGTTCCCACCTTCACACTTTAACAGATCTTGGTTCTCTGTAGGTCCGGGGGTCTGGGAGTGGATATATCACTAGCAAACTCCCAAGGTGATTGCTGGAACAACTAGATTTGGAAACTTCTGCCTTGGCGTTTGCCCAGCCCCCTGGGAACGCAGGCCTTCCTGCTCTGCTGACACCACCTGCACACTTCAAGGGCAGGAAGCGCACGACTTTTGAGATAACTCTGGTTGTTAGAAAATTCTGCTTTTTTACACAGTGCTCATATCTGCCTCAGGAACTGAGCTCTACCGATTTAGAAAAAAAGAATAAGGCAAGAAATTGAAGATGTGCATCCCTTGGCCCCAACAGGGAAGACATAATTAGAAAATCAAGCTGCTGCTGCCCCTACTCTAACATCCTTTATTCTCTCTGTCAATATGCCCAGCACCCAATTACTATGAAATCCAGAGAAGTCACTAGGACAAGTTCTGTGTTCATGTTTCTGATTACTCATGGCCTCCCCATACAAACTAAAAAGGCACATCATGCAGAAAACCCCCTTTACTGGATCAACTGGGACAGTAAGAAAGATTTGCTATTTCTTGTCCGTTCTTGCCAGAAAAAAGCAGCCTCTATTTGACTTCCTAAGAGGAGACAAGGCAGACCAATGCCTGCAATGCCTCCATGTGCTATGGAAATTCTTCCCCAGCCAACAAACCAGATAGAGGTTCTTGTCTCTGCATTAACAGTTTCCTCAAAAGCAGGGCCAGGGTGTCTCCTCTTTGAAACCCTTGGGAAATCTTTGCCTTCACTAATTTGACAGCTCCAAGGGTGTCTGTTTTTAACTAGGCTTGGAAATCTTTTCAAGGAGGTCTCTTTCTTCCTTAAGGAGAGGCTCCCCAGCCCCCCTCCACCCACAGACCCGACTGCCCACCGTTAATGTTCAGCTGGGTTGGCGGGGACCCCAACACACTGTCCTGGTTTCAGGTCTGAAAGTGTCTTGTCATTCAGGAAGAGGGTGGGAGGCAGGGAGACAAGGTTCCTGCTGGATGTCAATTCTTGCCATGAAAAGTGATTGATGGGGAACCAAGAAGAGCTCCTGGCTGAGTCTTGGAACAGAATAAATATACAAACCGGAGCATTCCTGGGGGAGTTCTGCATGACATAAAGCAATCCAAAGGCCAGAAGGGATTGTTTTAGCCAGCCCATCTCCTTGCCTGCAGGAAAATACTGCCCTGCAGCACAGCGAGTATGAAGAGGGTAAAAATAGAAACTCCATTCGGGATTCTGTTAACCTTGGGAGATTCTGGATCCCTTGCTAGCTGGGAAACTCTCACTGGGAAAGCCAGTGCACAGGTAGCCCAGGTCTGGAGGGAGAGATAAGTGAGGGGACAGCCCCTGGCACTCACCTGCAGACCACCAAGCTGAATGCAGGTTGAGCACATGGGACGAACTTCCCTCAGACTCACCGTACATTAGAGAACGAGAGCCAGCTCCCGCCCCGCCACCCTGCCGCAGAGGGCCTCCCACAAGTCAAACCAAGCAGACGGGCACAAGAAATCCAGAAAACCGACACCTGTGCAGCATCTGTTGTGTACCAGGAGCAGCGTAACCTGGTTTAATTCCCACCCTCTGGGGTGGGTAGTATTTCCCCATTGTACAAATGAGGAAGGGGACAAAGGAATGTGCCTAGGGTGGTGAGGCTACCGAATGACGGGTTGGAGATTAAGAACACACATCCGTCTAAATCCAGAGAGCATTCCCTGCAGCAGCCCGCAATTCTGCCCCAAGAGAAGTAACATTTTCCTTAGAATCCAAGAAATAAGGACCATTTTTCACTTCCTTAGTCAGCCAATGGGGCTCCCAGTCACGTCTGACAGTGTCCCCGCTCCATCCTGCTGCATCTTGCGCAAAGACCTGGGCAGGACCACCAGGCGGTCTTTCTAAGTCTCATCCCACTCCCAACGCAAGGTTCCCCCAATCTGGAAGAAGAATCGCCGTTAATACACCATTGTTAACCAGTAATTACTTTCCTTTGCGCTTCACCTTTTCTAAAGCCATGGGCAATTTCTCCCAGCGTCTACCTTCTTGAAGCTTTTGTTTAAGTCTTTAAAAGACCCGGCTTTCCAAAGAAATAATTAAGGCTTTCATGCCCCACACTTTTAACAAATATATTTTGACCTCATTTCATCCCGTTTTGGAAGGGAGCAGTTTTCTGGCACCTTAAAGGGATTTTCATTCAATTATCCTCCTGAATCCTCTTTTCTTCTTGCGGCACAAAAAGCTTCCCGTTTGCCTCCAAAGGTGAAATTAGGTGCTTGTCCATTCAGCATCAGGCAGGGTTTTAAATTGGATGAAATAATAATGCTGCTTTGAATTTCAAGGCGGCCTTCACAGAAAGAAATTAGAATCTGCCCTGAGAAGCTGTCCCATCATTCAGGGCCCTTCCATTCTCTCGGTGCTCTGGGGGAAGGGGCACGCAGAGCTGGAATTCCAATTCACACGAACAAACAAAGACCCTTTAAAAAGTTTATTCAAGAGTTGGGATAAAGCCAGGGAGACTGTTCCTGTCTCTGGGTGCTTCTGGGCCAGGAGACCGTGCTGGTCTTTATACTTAACAACCTCACTCTCAGCCCCAGCTTCGTGCCTGGAGGAAAACCTTCCCCAGTGAGGACTGAAGAGCCATGAGCATTTTCTTTTTAATAGAACAGAATGAACTCAAAAGGAATGATGATCAAAATCACACAAAATTCACCAGAAAAAAATGAAAAAAAAAAAAAAAAAAGATTGGGATTAGTTTGACCCAAGCCTTTACCTTTTAATTTAAAACAGATAACTTCTCCCAAACGTGGCAGCCGAAGATGAACAGTCTCATTATATTCCTCATAAAGCATCTAATTGCCTCCCCACCATCGAGGACCACCCCAGCACACACACACACACACACACACACACACGCACACACGTCCCAGAAAGCCAACAGAACCATCAGCAGGAGAAACCTGACCAATTGGCATCCTTTAATCAGTGGAGCTATTTTAAATAACTCAGATGAAAAGAATATCGTCCGTGTGCCTCCTACAGCATGCCTGAAATACCTACCATTCACTGTCGGGCTGAGATGATTTTATTCCTAGAGAAAAGTAAGGAGTAGGTAACAGAGTGACAGCATGTCTTGGGGATAATCTGCCAAATTTATTCCAAAATTGAGGGATTCTCTCATCTCGTTAACCCAGTGGCACCTGGCAGAGGAAAGGGTCTGAATGACTTGCACGGAAAAGAGAGATTTGGACTGAAGCTCCGGGAGAGGGAGGTAAGGAAGGAGGGCAGAGTGGAAGGCGCAGAGGAATGCTGGGAGGGGTCAGGGGACATGGGAAGGAAAATCAAAAAGCAGAAACAAGCCAGCCAGGGCAACTTTTTTCTGCTTCTCAATTCTGCCCAAGGCCAGAATGGGTCTTACTCTACTAAATCTCCTAACCCCGGTGCATTTAATGCTCTAAAACCCATCTGCATAAGAGCCTTTCATGTCTTATGAGCCTATCTATTCCATGGAGAAATACCCACCGATCTAAACGGGACTCCCCGCGAGCTTCTTCCCTTGACAAGTGCATCATCCCGCACCCCCAGTGTGCCTCTGAAGTTACATTCATCTTCCACACTGTCTGCAGAGGGAAATGGAAGCATTTAAGACACAGGTTCTTCTAAAAGGTACCAGATTTTTCAGACCCACCAGGCACTCTCTGCCAAAAAGAAAGACAAAAATAAATTCATCCCACTGCCCACACAGTGCAGAGGGAAAACGGCTCCTTGGACTCGGGGCCTGTGCGTACCCAGCCTCTGAGACTTTCTTTTGGTGAAAACGGGAAGTCTTTCAGCTGTCACCTTCCCCAGTTGTTCTCACAAGGTTAAAGCACAGACTGCCGGGCTCCACACCCAGAGTTTCTGACTCAGTAGGTCTGGGGTGGGACCTGGAAACTTACCTGTATGACCAGCTCCCAGGCCATGCCGGTGCTGTCTGTCCAGGGAGCCTCTTTAAAAACCACTGGTCTGGATGACAGATTTCTTCACCAGTAATTCGTCTGGAACCACGCAGCCAATCGGACTTCATCGTGTTCATGTTCCAAATTGGGAAATCAATAATTTGCAGCCTGTGTTTCTTTCTTGCATTTCCGTCCCTGCCAGCCAGGTAAGGATTGTTACAAACTAAGAGTTATGGCAAGAAAACAATCAAAAATCCAACCTCCAGCACTCGAAAATGATTGAGAGTGAATTTATAATGTTCATAGCACACTTTTTCTTAAAAAAAAAAAAAAAGGCAAAAACTGTAAACACGCCAAACGTCTCACAATGGGTGATAGGTTAAATAAGCTCTGCTGTATCCTTACAATGAAATATTTAATACTACTCAGCAATAAAAAGGAAATGAATTATTGATACGTGCAACAACTTGGATGAACGTCCAGGGCATTCCCCTGAGTTAAAGAAGCATGTTTGCAAGGGGGACATACCGTATGGTCTGCCTCTCTTTATATAATATTCTCAAAATGACAAAAGCATGTGACGAAGAATAGATCAATGCTGGGAATTAAAGTTGGGGGAAGGCTTTGACTATAAAGGGATTAAAGGGATCAAGGAAGTTTCTTTGCGTTGATCAAACGGTTCTCCATCCTGATTGTGGTAGTCATTATACAAATGTGATAAAATTGCGCAGATCATACACCAAAAAAAAAAGCACATGTAAAAGCTAGTAAAATCTGAATAAGATCTGTAGTTGGTAGTATTGTACCACATCAATTCCCTGGTTCTAATCACTGTGTTATGGTTATGTAAGGTATTATCATTGAGGAAACTGGGCGAAGGGTACAGAGAAGCTCTCTGTACTATTTTTGCAACGTCTATGTGTATCTAAAATTATTTCAAAAGGAAATGTTTAATTAAAAATGAAAACACATGGGGAAAGGGAGTTGTTATTTGAATGAAATAAAATACAGGAAGCAGCAGTTTGGGGTGGAAATATTTGTTGAGCCAGGGAACAGATTACGGTCCTAAATCTGTTGCCAATATTGGATAGATGTGGGCAAGCTATCTAACCCCACCAGACTTCAGTTTTCTCATCTGTAAAATGGGAAGGGGAATTAGACCACGGGACTTTTCTTACATTTCTGGTTCTTAGAGTCAAATCCTGGTTTTCAAGACCCATGTGTTTTCAATTATGCAAACCTGCTGCATCTGGGAAAAAATAGCTCCTGAAACAACTTCCTGTGGATTTCTGTTGGTTTCTGATTGTGACAACTCTGCAAGAATGCCCTCCTTTGGTTTTACTGCAGTTCCCAGCTGTGGTCAGGAAAGTTGCCTGGATTCTGCTCATCCACCTTGAAGAGAGTTCCCCATCACTCATTTGTCTCTACTATTTCTGTCACCCAGAAACATGCTGAGCCCATGGTAGGAGCTCACAAGCAAGGAACTACTGCGTATGAGGAAGGGACAAGCCAGACCTTAGCAGTTAGACTATAAAGTTCAGGACCCAGGAAAATGCAAACAGAAGCAAGCACGGCTCATGGACCAGAAAGGCCTTCATGAGGAAGCCAAGTTTGCCAGCACTGGGCTTGCAGGCAGGTGCCCTGGCTCTCTTAGTGGAAGCAATGCCTTAGAACCACACAGGGAGTACCACTGGCCACTATTGGCCCATGTTTGCATAATAAGAAAGAAATGCTATAGTAAAGATATCTACTGGAGTTTGTTAATACCGTAATTATCAGAAACAGCCATGTAGGCTTGTATTAGGATACTTTCAGCCAGAAGGAACAGATAGTCACACCCAAAAAAATAAAAAATAAGGGCATTTATGGACTCAGTTAACTGTACGTCAAAAGGTAGAGCAAGTTTTTGTGTTGGTGGCTTTAGAATTGCACTAACATGGTTGCCATTAGCCACACGTGGCTACTGAACGCTTGAAATGTTATGGCTAGTGAGAACTAAGATATGCTTTAGGTATACAATACTTACTAGATTTCAGAAACTTTATACAAAAAAAGAATGTAAAATACCTCAGTAATTTTATACTAATTATAGCTTAAATTATATTTTGAACAATTAGATTAAATAGAATGTATCATTTGGATTAATTTCACTTATTTCTTTTTTATTTTTATTTTTATTTTTTGATGTGCTACAGAAAATTTTAAATTACCTGTGTGGCTCATGTTATATTTCTACTGCTTTACTTTAGAGCAACTTTGTCCCCCAGGAGATATTTGGCAATGTGGAGACATTTTTTATTGTGATGAGCAGGGTGGGGGTGCTACTGTCATCTATTGGATAAAGGCCAGGGATGCTTCTAAACATCCTACGATGCACAGGACACCCCCCCCCACACACACACACACACACAAAGAATTATCTGGCCCAAAATGTCAATTATTGAGAAGTCCTGACACAGAGGATTCTCCTCCTTGCCATAGATACTACTGGCTTCCTTTCAAGCCTGGTTCCCCTGGTGGTAGAAAGATGGCTGCCTATAGCTATCTTCTTCATTCTTGTCTAGGGGAGGACAGACTTCCCCTTGCTCTCTCTTAAGACCGAAGAAGAACTTGTTCCCGTATGGTGAGTGAAAATTTCAGGGATTTATTTCTGTGATTGGCAGATAAAGTATTGTTTTCATTAACAAACTACATAATAGAGGGTCTACTTCTGTTATTATTCTCTGAGCTACATCTGGTATTGAAAGTTAATGGCCACCCACAAGAAACATGTAGACCTCATATAGTTACTCCAACAGACTACTTCAAGTAATTCTTAATATTTTCCATTATCAAATAAAGATGTGTTCTTTTCCAACATTACACTGGCAAAACTGAGTGTTCTCATTAACTGATGTTTCAACAATTAGTTTTATTTCTCCCCAAACCTAGTATCCAAATATCTGTTCGCTTGATTATGGGACCAAATAATTTTTCTTCTTATCATCTCTTTTTCAGATGAAGTCAATAAACCATATGTGGCATTTTCAATTAAACATATTTTCAGAAAACAGAGCAGAAGTGTTGTGGAGAACAGGAGGGAGGATGGACAGCAGGGCTGAAACAGAGAGACGTTCTCCATTTTTAACCAAATCGATAGCCAATTGCCTTAATGTCCAGAAAAGTACATCATTCCAAATAAGAGAAGTACTGCAAGGTTTATTTTATAGAGGAAGGAAAAAACCCAGAAACAAAAGCATGTGCATTTAATATGTTCCTTTGCAGAAGAGGACCAGAGATTTTGAGGACAGGAAGGCAAATATGGGCCTTGTCTGGTTAGAGTGATTAGACATCAAGTTAAAGCTCTTCAGAAAGTCGTTCCTATAGGGCACTTCTGCTCACTCATGTTAAAGACATCCACATTAGGTCACCTTTTTTCTTTATCTGAAGTCATCTCCTCGCTGTCTCCTTAGGGACTCCTCACTGAAAACGCATCGAGTGGGCTACATCGAAAACAGAAAACTCGACTTTAGTTCCTCCCCTCAAGCCTAACCTCACGCCCACAGCCGTCCACCTCTTCACCCCTTCTCTTACTCAGACCCATAATTTATAATAAATAAGTCTGACCACCCACCTCGTTCTCAGTAACCCCATAACTGGCAGTGCCCTTTGGTGACGGGGAGAGGAACATCACCCTCTTTTCAGCTGTTCCATCCACTTCGCTTGTTAGCAATGGACCTACTTCTAAAGGAAGCTCAAAGGAAGGTATACTTTTTGTTAGGGTAACACTGGCTGCTGTAACAAAGCAACCCCTTAATGGTGATGGCTTAATGGTAAAAACATAGTCTTCAGTTAACGCTTCAGTGCGTTTGCTCCAGTTGGGGTGGAGGAGGCTCCACCACCTCCTACAGGCAGTTTCCAAGTGTCACCTCTCAGCAAGTAAGTGGAGAAGGCACACACACCACTTAGAAACCTCTGCCTAGGTGCCACCAACATCATTTCCATTTATAGGTAAAACTAAATAACATATCTGACTAGACAGCAGCTTCCCAGCGAGCATCCTGTACCATGGAAAGACACAAGAATTTGAGGCGGACGGTGGTTTTCGCTGCCACAGATGTCAAAGGGATATTATTTCACAGGTCCCACACAAGGACAGAGGACAGGTCTAAAACTTAGTTATTCTAAAAACTTTGTGCCTATTCCTTAAACAGCACATTTGTTTCTTGCAACAGGATACAGATGACACACTTTCCAAAGGCTATTAATTGTAATTTTGGAAGACAATAGGAGTTAAAAGAATGGACTTGAGGTTCATACAAGCTGTTTATAAATCTCAGCTCCACTCCTGCTTTCTAAGTGACCTTGGAAAAATTACTTAACCTCTCATCTTGATTCCTTATCTCTAAGAAAAGGATATTCATGCCTACCTATTCGAATTATTGGTATTATTAAATGAAATCCTGTATTTGAATTGCTTAGCCAGTGCCAAGCATATAGTAATGCTCAATAAGTGATAGCTATTGATAGCAAATGTTCTCATTTATGTGAAAGAAATTGTTACTTTAATCAGAAGAACCCTTCTGAAACCCAGCTCAGATAAATAATAGTAAACCCAGTCTCCTTAAAAGTCCATGAAACAATTAAGACTCTAACAGAATTGAGTTAGAATTCATTTAAAAGAGAAGACTCTTCTTTGAAAACACACATTTAAAACATCCTATCTTCCTTTCAGTTCTGCAAACCTCAGATCAAAAGAACTTCAAGGTATGAAACAAAACATGTTTGTTTAGCTTGGTTTGCTTCGTTGGCATTATTCATTTTCCATGTCTTTCCCTGCGTGCGTCTGTGTGTGTGTGTGTGTGTGTGTGTGTGTGCGTGTGTGTAAATTATTGTCTTCTTACACTGTGTTGTACATGCAAATTTATAATAGACTCGGAGAGATCATTAATTCATGAGATTTTCATAAACTTAAAATCTGAAGAAATGATAACAGATGATGTTAGTATAAATGGAGCCAGATTCCCACCTTTTGATGTTTCCGAGGGATTCCGTCAGCTCCTGGACATGCTCAGCCTGGCTGAACGCAGAACTCTTGCCTCCTTCGGAGACCAGTGCCAAAGTGGGGAGTTGCGATAGAAAACACAGAGCATTTCTATGTCCATTTATTAATTTGAATTTTTCTTTGGGATCTTTTTCCAAAGTGATTTTTTTTTTAGTGATATTATTTTAGGCTCCCATTCAAATAAAGCAACTTGACAAGAATAAGTTTTTTGTCATGGCAGAGAAGAAAAAAAAATAAAAATAAGGAGAAATTTTAAAAGGACTGAGTCTGGCATACAGTACCTTTCACCCTGTTCCTCCTCTCCACATCACTCCTCTGCCCACGGTTAGGCCACTTAACCTGGCCACTAGTGGACTTTTCCCCTAAACAGTCCCTTCCCAAATCCCAGAAGTCAGGAAAGAGAGGGATGAGGAACAGTGTGATGTGGGGGGCAGAGCATGGGGCCAGGGTCCTGCGACTGGAAGGTCCCAAGTGACGAGGAGCCAGATGGCAGGTCATTAATAAGGACCATGACCTAAGCCAGGAGCACCAGCTCAGAATATAAGTTTCAGAGAACTTAAAGTCAAGAGCTGGTGGAAACTGAGGCAGGAGGGAAGTTGGATGATGAGCAGAGTTAAAAGGGTCCTGATTGAGTGCTATGACTAGCTCTCAATATGTGCAGCTTGCCTCGGCAAGCATCAGCTGCATAGCAAACTGGTGCACGGCGAAGGCTTCAAGGGTCGAAGCGATGTCTGTCACTGCAAGGTTTCTGTAATACGAACAAATGGCCATGCTTCATACTGTCTGTCTCCATTTGTCCATCGGACACCAACTTCTTAACACCATTCTGTCCTGAGCCCTATACATACTAAGCTGAAAAGTTGCTCGGGTCAAAGAGGGAGATGAACAAGCAAACCGATGGAGTATGATGAGCAACAGGCACAGGACATTCTGAGAGCACAGGAGAGACACATCTAAACCATGGCAAACAAGGCAGAGCTGACAAGGGAGGGGGCGGCAGGGGCCTGAGCTGATTTTCTCAGTCCTCCAGATCTCATGAGCAAATGGCTGCATAGCAAGCAGCTCATATCAGTTATCAATTTCTTTACAACAAACCACCCAAGGCATTTATTATTGCTTCCAAATCTGTGGGTCAACAACTGGGGGCTGAGCTCAGCTGAGCTGTTCTTTTGTTGTCTTATCTAAGGTTGTTCATGTCTGCAGCCATCTGACACTCGGCTGGCACAGGGTGCTCTAGGATGGCTGGACTCGCCTGCCTGACTGTGGCTGCCGTCTGTTTCCTGGGATTCTCTCGTTGCATGGTCTTAGAATTCCAAGAGGGCAAGACCCAAATACAAGGGCTTATCAAACTTCTGCTTGTATCGTGTTTACTAATGTCCGATTAAGCAAAGCAAGTCAGTTGGCCGAGCCCTGAGCAATGTGGGAGGAATGCACACAAGGGCATGGAGACCAGGAGGTGTGGTTCACAAGGGCTGTTGTTGTGACACTCTGCCATAGCTCCCTTCTCTAAATTATCCCAGCTCTGCTATTAGATGCTGTTGATGAGCTCCTCCTCCACCTGTCTCAACCCTCCGCAGGGGAACCATGCTCACTCAGGGGTCTGAGGCAGGAATCATCTCTGATGACAGCCAAGGTCTCCAAACCTACCCCAGCTTCCAGGATGAGGATCCCTAGAGTCAAGATGGGGCCTGGGCAGAGTCTCAGGAAGCAGGGATCTGAGGCCAAGGTCACCCCATCAATTGCAACCCAGACACCAGGAGAATAAAGGAAAAGAGAAGGTGCTGGGGAAGACAGATACTTGGGAGGAGCAAAAGGAGGAGCAGGTGGCCTTGAGGCCCCTGAATTCCAGAGATCTAACTCCTAGGGGCACAAGTACCCAGAATGTTCATGTCTCAACAACACCCTACTCAGTAACCCCCACTCAGAATATTTCCCCTGCAACCCAGCTACACATACACCCTTACCAGTTCACAAGAGCAGAGAATGTTGGTGTCACGAGTGACTAGGGAGGTTTCTTGTCTGAACTGTCATTTTTCTGATGAGTAAAATGAGAAGACCCTAAGTGGTTAAGTGACCAAGAAAATAGTAAGTGCAGAATCATGGGGGTGAGGTAGCAAAATGATTAAGAATGCAGAATCTTAAATTTGTCCTAGATATTAAAGATTTGCAACCCTTGAACAGTGTGATAATTGCGGGGTTTATTCCCATACCTGATTAAATCAAAATGAGATTTCTTTTTTCCTTTTTTAATCATATGACTTTTGTTATGACTATTAGTTAACAATAATTTACTGTATATTTCAAAACAGCTAGAAGAGTTGTAATGCTCCCAACACAAAAGAAAACATAAATGTTTGAGGTGACAGATATCCCAATTACCCTTATTTGATCATTACACATGGTATGCATGTATCAAAACACATGTACCCCCAGATATGTGCAACTATGATATAGCAATAAAAAGTATAAAGGAAAAAAGGATTTACCAAAATTATGTCCACAGATACTAGAGACATTCAACATCTCTGTGATTAGAAGTGTCAAATAAGAATATTGCTAAAAATTATTAGATATGAAGGATCTGAAAAATTATTAGATATGAAAAACCTAAGATGTCTTTTTTTATCATTTAATCTAGTGATTAGAAAAGATGTGAAGAATTTAAGTAATCTTATTTGAAATAAGTTTTATTCCTGCAGCTCATTTCACCCTAACTTTTCACTTAGTAAAGAGTCCCAAACAAATCGCAAACCTCCATTGATCACAATGACTTTTCTATTCACATTCATTTTTTTAATACTTTTACTGTAGAGCAGTTTTTGGTTCACAGCAAACACATTAGACTTTTCAGCAACAACTTGTTTTATTAAAGCATCAAAACATGACCACTCTGTCACCATCACAATAAAAAAATGCCAAGATGCTGAGATCAAAGTGGTTTTTATTAAATTCTATACTTTTTCTTGAGAGATCACGGGTAGATACCCTTGCAAACCCCAGGACTTGTAATCACGGGTCTAATTTACTGAAGAAAGCAAAATCCTTCCCTCATACACAGAGCTTAACCAAGTCAAGATCCACCGAAGGCAGCAAGGTTTCTCCACCGCAGCTCTACAGACGTTAGGATCGGAGAATTCTCTGTCCTGTGCACTGCAGCCTCCTGGCCTCTACCCACTAGATGCCAGCAACACACCCCCAGTCAGGACAATCAAAAATCTCCAGACATGGCCAAGTGTCTCTTGGGGTGAGGGGAATCACCCCAGTTGAGAGCCACTGATCTAAGGAAATCACGGCCAATCAGAACCAAAAATATTTACCATCTCTACCTCTGCTTTCTTCTTCTTGCTATAATATAATAAGTTGCTGAAATAATTAGAGTGACTTTTGTTAATGACTTCTATATGCCAGCTAAGCGTTATCTCATTCAATCTTCCCAACAATTTTCTAACTTAAGTACATTTTTACTAAGATGTCTGTTAAGGAACCAAGACTGGCTGAGAGAAGAGAGGAATACAGACCTATGGAAATAGTGACTGAAGTTGGGCAAAGGATCGTTCTATCAAGTTACATATCAAACCTTGATATTTAATTCAAGGTTTGTCTTTGCTTTAACATCTAGATAACCTATTTTCTTTAATACTCAATAGAAGGTCTTCCATGCGCTTTGTAAAGATTAAGGTCCAACAACAGCAATATCAGCAAGGTTTTTAGCAAATAAAGATGAAATCCATACCCATTTAGTTGTGTAAAATGTGCTGGTTCCCTAACGTGTTAGTTTCAATGTGTTTCTATCTCAAACCTAAACAGTTGCTTGAGGGCTTTATGCATCTAGCAAGCAAAGAATAAACGCAAGTTGCTTAAGGCTTTGTACATGACAGATATCACGCTAGAAACAGCATTCATCATCTTCTCCTAATCCTTACAACACCTCTGTGAGGGAAGTTTTATCCTCAGTTTTCTGCTACGACAACGAGGGGTCAGAGTGTCACAGTTTCATAGATCCGTAGTGGCAGAGCCTGGTTTGAACCCGTCTGTGCAAAGACAAAGCAATGCTCTTGGTGTTTCGGCACTTTCCCAGAGTTCTGAACCACACCAATCAGCACATGGTCCAGATTAAGGATGAAAATACATTATACTAAAACAAGAGGGAAATTTTAGCTTACATATGCTGTTTGAGAAGAATATCTTCTATGTGGCACTAGCAGTAGACATGTGTGTTTGCAATACCTTGTATGTGATATTTTGGGTAGAAATGAAGTGGGCCGAGGGAGGAGAACTTAAACAACAAAACTCAGTCAGCGAGAAGACTCTGTCTCCACTCTGCTCCCGAGGAGCAGCAACTACAGAGGAAGCAAGAGGGTGGCACTGAGTTTGGGAAGCAGCTGGTGTGAACCTAGGTCGTCTTCCTATGAGGAAGGTCTGACCTGTGGAGAAAAGGGATTGCACAGGGGTCGTGTTGTAGCCAAGGTAAGCCAGCCAGGTGTCCGTGGGTCCATGAGGAACCCCTCTCCCGTGCTTGTCCCATCACTGCACGGAAGGAAACCTGGCAGGGAGGAGGGGGAGTCGATGCCAAATGTATTTTCATTGAAGCTCTCCGGATCCTGGGATATTTCGGGAGTGCACGCCATGGGCAAGTCCTCTTCCCAAATCCATGATCCTCCTCCATTTGTCGTTAAGAGCTTGCTTAGGTCATCACAGGACATTCCTTGACAAGCGATGTCAGGCGCATGCTGTGTTTGGCCTAAATGTTCAGTGGAGTGGGCTGGGAGCTCTTCAACTTCAAGATCCCTGTTCCAAGACTCAAAGAGTGAAGGAAGAAGGAAAAAGGGAAGCCCCCTCCATGCCCCCGGCAGGCAGGCTGAGTCCTCACTATGAAGCCAGGTTGTAAGTCACAGGAGCACAGCCCCAGTCTGAGGAAGGGGGTCTATGGCACCCCAGTGGGCTGGTTTGTGGGGTTAGGGGTAAGAGCCTCACCAAACACTGTCCTCTGGAACTGGGCGTCAGTGACAGGATCATCTGCGTCAGCCGTCGCTCCAGGGGCTATCAAACGGTTCTTGAGCACCTTCCGCTGAGGCAGCTCCAATCTGATGAGAATTCGTACACTTTTGTTTCATACTTCCCACTGATCTAGTCTGCAGCTTTTTATCAGCCCCACGCACCTGCCCATTCCCCTCCAGGTTATAACAGTCACGCAGGCACCATCTGCCTGGGAGCATTCATTTTCATTACAAATCTGGCAAAGAAAATGTTATCTTTCCTCTAAAACCAATATATATATATATATATATATATATATATATATATATATATATATATATTATGGTGTAGAATACCACACTCACAAGACCTTTTAAAGCTTAAAAAGAAAAGATTCCGAATGAATATCATACCTCAGGTGAACCACTTCAAAGACTGTCCTCCTCCTCAGGAAGAGGTGGGTAACAGGCGTTTACTTGTTGGGGGTGTTCAGAGTACTTCTGGGGAATCTTGAGAACCCCTACGAGTGACTCTGGTTTCTGGGTCCACACTAGCCTGAGACAGCTCCCAGAGGGGCTCCGGGGGCTGGGCACTGGGCCCTTCCAGGTCATCTTTTCTCTGTTTTTAGGAGCATCATAGTGAAGCAAATAGTTACCGATCCAAACCCAGAAAGAACATTGTCAAACTCCTCTTGGTTCCCCCAGCAAGTCCTCCTAGTCAGTCTGAAATCGAAAGCCCCCAAATTAAAAATGAGAGAAGGGAAGTCAAGACTGAAAATGCAGAAGAGATAAATGGCGATTTAAGATCCTTTGATTTCTTCCCAGAAGCTCCCATCTGGAAAGAATGGATTCCAAACACAGCTTCCCTCTCCCCAGCTGATCAGACAGCGGCTACTCCCAATCAGGTCACCTGGGTTTTATTTCAAGTCTGTGCGTTTCCTGTTTTGTTTGTTTGTTTGTTCGTTTTTGAGGTGGTATAGAGAGTTTTAAGATGACAATTCATGAGTTTTTTTGTTTTTCTTTTTTTTTAACTTCTGACAAGAGATACGAGTGTTGACATTTGGAACATAAACTATATATTTTTTTTAAATTCCTCAAAATCCCTTTGGCCTGGAATAGGAAAAAAGGCAGACAGACAACCTTTTGGGGAGACGATACCTTCCTGGCAGGGATCGAATTGTCCAGGATAACACTGTCCAGATTCCAGCGAGGAAGTGAACGCTGAGGGGCCTGCAGGGGGCTGGGAGTTATTAACCGCGGGAGCAGCCCCGCGCACTTCTCAGTCCCGCTTGCAGCTGCGAGGGGGAATGCTGCAGGCAGGATGCAAGGTGTCCTCGTTAGCAGAAGGCCGCTCCTGCCCGGAACTGTGTGCAGCTGCCGCCCTCCGCCAGCCCCCACCGGTCAGGCCAAGGGCAGGCGTTTTGGAGGGAGTGCAACAGCTCCCGAAAGCATGAAAAGGAAACACCTTCCTAACCCGAAGGTGTTTCTAATTACAGCAGCTAATTACCAGACCGCCAGTGCATTTAATTGCCACAAACAAAATCACAAAAGAATAATTAACAAGTAAAGCTTGCCCTAACAATTGAGCCAGGAAAGAAAGTAGAGGGAGAGGGCAGGGGTGGGAGGGGAGGAGGAGGAGGGTGGGAATCTAAATCCTGCGGTTTGCTGTGAGTACATTTATCAGTCGCCCTGTGAACTTGTGAAATCTCAGGGCATGAAGCATTGCTCGGAGCAGTGAAAGTGGATAGCCAGTGCATGAACAACCAAGACCAATTACTTATGTCGTGTTCACCTGAATTTCTCAAGCTTCCGCTCGCCTCATATTGATCCCCAGTTGGCTAGAGACATCTGTTTTTCCAGTTTTGTCATCATGCTCAAGAGTTCCTTTCGTAAGTTATGATTTTGACAAAAGTGTAGAAACTCGTGTATTGATCTCCCAGCAAAAGCTTGTCTTATCTCGAAAACGGAAAAACTAAAATTCCTGAAGTTCAAGCACTTGCACGTGACACAAAAAATATTCCTATACCTACTGTTGTGGGTCGCATTGTGTTCCCTCCCCTCATAGGCTGAAGTCCTAATCCTCAGTATTTGCAAACGTGACTTTATTTGGCAATACGGTCATTGCCAATGTGACTGGTTAAGATGAGAGTCATACTGGAGTGGGGGGGGGTGCCCTAATCCAATATGACCCGTGGCCTGATAAAAACGGGAAATTTGGACACGCACAGGGACAGCGCCAGGGGAAGATGAAGGCTGAGATCGAGTGACGGTCCGCAAGCCAAGGAGCACCAAAGGTGTCCAGCAAAGCACAGGAGCTAGAAGAGAGGCACGGGACAGACGTTTCCTCACAGCTCTCAGAGGGAACCAACCCTGCCACATCTTGATCTTGCATTTCTTCCTTCAGAACCATGAGACAGTAAGTCCCTGCTGTTTAGTCACGGCATCCCAGCAAACTGACGCACCTACCGATTCTCCCCAGGATGCTGTTCCCCTTGGGCCCTTCCCTGTGTCCTCATTTGCCACCACTCTCCTTCAGTCATTGAGCGCCTCCTACCGGGACCATTGCACAGCCTCCTACTGCTCTGCTTGCCTCCAACTTCCCCTCATCCAACACCCCCTGAACTAGGTGGAGTTTCCTCACTACAGCTCTGACCGCAGACTCTCAGGATTCAAATAATAATAAAAGCAATAGAAGAAAAATAACCTCTCGATGAGTATGTTGTATACCCCAGGCGTTGTGCGAGGCACAGGGAGAACAAAGAAAAGTAAAACGTGGTTCCTACTCTCCAGGAACTCCCAACCTAACAGGGTGGGTGAGGACAGACACAGAGCAGGTAATTAGATGGAGAGACGGTGGATGTACATTGGGCATCACAGGAATAGGAGGACGGGCACCTGATCCGTCATCGGAGTAGGGGCAGTTAGGAAGGAGACATGCCTGAGCCGAGCCCTAAAACACTGGTTCTCAAGCCTGGCTGCACACTGCACTGGGTAAGTTTCACAAATACAGGTGCCTGTGTCACCCCAGCCCCCAGATACTGATTTAATTGGTCTGGGTGTGGCTTGGTTTTAGGATGTTGGCAAAAGATCTCCAGGTGAGTCTAATATGCAGCCGATTTGGAGAACTTCTGTCCTAAAGCACTGATTCTCTGCAAATTGGAATCACCTGGAGAGTTTTAATAAACTCCAACGTCTCGGTCCTACTCCTAGAGATTTGATTTAATTGGTCAGGGTGTGGCCGTGAACTAAAGAACTTTTTAATGCTCCCCAAATGATTGTAATATACAGACAAGGTCCAGGACCACTACCTTAGAGGAATGCTTCTCAAAATTGCATGTGCATAGGAATCTCAGCTGGAGGTCTAGTTAATATGCACATTCCAATTCAGAAGGCCTGGGGTCGGGTCTGAGGTCCTACCCGTCCAGGGGAGGCCCCAGGTGCTGATGTAGCTAGTCTTGCAGTCACACTTAAATTAGAAAGGCCTTAAAGAATGAGCACAAATCCTCCAGGTGGGACTAATGTGGCCCTGAACTAGGATGGTGCCACAGGGGAGAAGGACAGAGGACAAACTAGAGAGGCTCTTGCAATGACTCAGGGGGATCTGGTATTTGACACAGATGTGGAGACAAGAAAGCCAGGGGCCTCAGTCCGTTTCTAGCCTGGAAGCCTCAGCTTTCACACTGATCTCCAGGACATTCCCAGCAATGCCAAAGTCCTGCTGAATTCATGATCTATTTTATGTTTCCCAAGAACCATCTCCCGAGGTCCAGCTCAAACATTTTCCCTAGTCGTCTTCCCAGACACCTCACTGCCTTTCTTTTCTGTACTCTTTCCCCAATGCAAAAGGTACAAATTCACATGCCCTCAGGGGCCCGTTCAGCAGGTGCTTGAGGAGGGAGGCAGGCTGGGTCGCCGATGTGAAAACGGGAGAGCCCGTGCCCTGTGTAAAGGAACAGCAGCCACTCAGCTCCCCCGTGCGTGGCCTCACAGGAACATGGACCCAGTGTTGCCAGATTGCTCATTTTCTAAGAGAAGCTGGAAATCTGTAATTTTATGTGAAAACCCCAGGTTTTTAGATGTTGGCAATTCAAATATTTTCAAACATTCTCTGGGCCAAGCAAAACAGATCCGTGGAGTGAAATCTAGCTGGGGTGACACTAATGGTGACCTCTGCACCCTGTATCATGCTGCTCCCCAAAACGCATAAAGTCCTGCTGTGACAGCGCTAACCCGGGATGCCATTCCAGGTAAGATGGGGAAGGACCAGCTGGGGGCCCTGCACTGCTTAGGCGTGACGGGAGCAAAGGGTGTACAGTAGGTGGGAACAGAGGAGAAGAGCAGCGCTGACAGGTAAAGCTGAGAAGTAAACTGACACCAGGCCAAGAGTCTTAAATAATAAAGGCAAGTGAGACTTCATTCTGGAGATGATGGGGCATGTGCTAGCAGTACGTTGGAAATAAAGAAGGCACTTGATGTCCCACTCCACTTTATCTCTGTTTCTTTCTAGAACGTGACCCTTTGTGGTATAATACCACAGGTGACCAACTCAAATGTCGTCAGGAATCAGGCGGGGAATGCATATATGCATATCCAGCCAGGTATAAGACAGTTGTAAGTGGGGGATGGCACGGTGTTCGCCAGATGGAGAATGTACAAGCCGTTTAGACTTTCAGATTCAAAATTTCAAAAAATATTGTGGATGGAGGGAAAATTTAGCCTAGAAGTTCTAGCTTGCAACCTCTGAATAAAGGTTTTCTTAACCTCAAAACACACACTCAAGGCAGGGCACAGTGGCTCACGCCAGTAATCCTGGCACTCTGGGAGGCCGAGGCGGGAGGATCACTTGAGTTCAGGAGTTCGAGACCAGCCTGAGCAAGACTGAGACCTCATCTTTACTAAAAATAGAAAAATTAGCTGGACGCCATGGCATGTGCCTATAATCCTAGCTATTCGGAAGGCCAAGGCAAGAGGATCGCTTGAGCCCAGGAGTCTGAGGTTACAGTGAGCTATGATCACACCACTGCACTCTACCCAGGGTGGATGACGGAGTAAGACTCTGTCTCAAAAAAATACAAAAAAACAAACACACGCACACACTCAAAAGGCACTATATCCACCATACTTTGTCACTAATTCCAAAATACAAAGCCCACTAGTAGTAACCCTTATGCAACCATACGCTCACCTCATATCTAGTCAGCATACAAATAGCAAGGCTGTGAGATGCCAACGGAGAAACAAGGAGAACACCCTTGGGTGGAAACTCAACAAGAGCCAACACAGGGGTGAACAGGGTGAACAACCCCAAATTGACATATGGTCCTGATAACATGCTTTGCACATAATTTATGATCCATCAGTTGTTTTAGTGTTTTAGTTTTAATTAAAATTATATAGGCTCATGGAAAGAAATCAAATTAATATGGGTGTGAAGAGGAAAATAAAAGTTCCCTTCTGCTACCAGCCTAACTATGTATTGAAAATAACATTAACAAATTATCTCTTAATAATATATAATATATCAACATAAGTAATAACAATAAGTAATACAAAAAGGTGGAGGGAAATTTGGGGAGAGTAATGCCTTGAAAAACGGCTGACTTTACATCAGAAAAATAAATGGAGGTGAAAAGACACTGAAACATTTTTAAAATACTGAAATTTTTATTAATAAAAATTTTAATACCAGAACATTCTTCAAAAGCCGATGGTAAAATAAACACTTTTTTCAATAAGTTAATATCTTTAAAATGCTGGAAGAAAAAAAAATCTGTCAACCCAGAACTGTGTAACCAGAAAAAATATCCTTCAAAATGAGGGCAGAATGGAGACCTTTTGGACAAGGGAAAGCCAAAAGAATCCATCAGCAATGAGCCCGCACTACGGGTGGTTCTCCGGTCTGCGGGCACTGACACTAAGCGGAAACTCAGATGTACAAGAAGGAATGAAAAATGCCAGAAATGGTAAACATGTGGGTAAATATACAATGGTCTGTTTCAATTTCTTTAAAAGACAACTGACCCTTTAAAGCACAACAACAATATTGTATCGTGGCATTTATAAAATATGTAACATTAAAATATAAGATAGCAATAACATCCCTCTCCTCCTCACCCCTTCCCTCTTCACCCACAGCCCTGCTAAGCCCAGAATATGACCAAGAACTGGATGCAAATTCTGGCACTACCACTTCCTTACGTACCTTCTGTCAAATCACTCAACTCCTCTAAACCTCAAACTCCTATTCTCAGCCTTGGCGGTTTTATCACCATCTTCACGGGCTTGAGAGAACAGGCAGGAGTGTGCTGGGCTGGGCAGTGAGCCCTGGCTTTCGGTCTCCAGAGCCTGCTGGAACCCAGCTATCTCACAGCACCTTGATGCCGTGAAGTGTCCTGTGACCACGGGCAGGCCACTTACCGATGCACGTACACCCACCAGCCTGTTCAGCTACCATTCAGTACCTCTGCCCTGGTCCCAGCCTCTCTCCACTGGCCATTCCCTGTCCCCACATTGGCGGGGGGGTGGTGAGCCAAGTACTGTTGCTGCAACCGCTGGGTACCTGTTTCCTGAGAGACCAGGGGGCAGCCCCCAGCACTAGGCACTGCAGGCTGCAGTAACACTGAACTAGAACATTCAAGTCATCAAAGCATCAATGACCAGGCAGGGAAAACTCAAGATGTGTGATCATAGGACACCCACAGAGGAAGTCCCCGCCAGGTTACAGTACCATGCCAGCATGTCCTTGCCCAAACGCATTCAATAAGCATTTCTTGAGCACCTACTATGTGCCAGACATTGTGGTAAGCATTGAGAATACAAGTTAACAAACACATTCTGTGTTTCCAAGAAATTCACAATGCCAGGGGCAGGGGACATGGAACAGACAGACACACAACTAAGGAGACAGATTTAACAAGTGCCATCAAAACACCAGAAATACTATCAGGCCACCTAGATGGAGCATCGACCATGTGCTACACATCATGCTAAACATTTGTGTTTGTTCTCTAGGGCTGCCGTAGCAAATTACCAAAAACTCAGTGGCCTAAAACAACAGAAATTCTCTCTTACAGTTCTAGAGACCCGAGTTCAAAATCAAGGTGTCGGCAGGGCCGCACTCCCTCCAAAGACTCTAGGGAGAATCCTTCCTTGCCTCTTCCAGTTTCTGGTGGCTCCAGGTGTTTCCGGACCTGTGGCTGCATCACTCCAATCTCTGCTTCTGTCTTCACATAACCTCTATGTCTCTTTATGTTAAATCTGCCTCTGGCTTTCTCTTATAAGGAAATTGTCATTGAATTTAGGGCATACCGTAAATCCAACAAAATCCCATCTCAAGATCTTTAACTTAATTATATCTCCAAAAACCCTTATTCCAAATAAGGTCACATTCTCAGGTCCTCAGTGGACATATCTTTGAAGGGCCACAATTCAACCCACTATAGGGCTTTACAAACATCAACTTACCTACTCCTCAAAATGTCTTCTAAGGCAAGTACTGTCAATGTCCTCATTCTACACATGGTGAAACTGAAGCCCGGGGAAGTTAACGGCTTGCTAAAAATAACACGGTTAACGATGAGAGCGCCAGGATTTGAACCCTGGTCTCTCTGATATCTTAATGTCTTAATCTATGACCTCCCAACCTCCATGAGGTCAGACACAGGTTCTCAGAGGGGGCGAGAGCCAAGATCAGCTCCCAAGGGTGAAGATGTGTGAACCAGAAGAAGAAACCAAGGACGGTATCCAAGGAGAGGAAGTAGCCTGGCCCAGGGGCCACCTCGTTCACTGCCAAGGAACAGCATGGCGCCACTCATTACAGCTGGAGTGTGGGGCGCAGGAGGGGGAGAAGTGAGCAGCCTGGGAGACAGAGAGCTGGGCGGGGCCGGAGTACAGAGGGCTTTGGTGCCAGGGGAGGAGGCCGACCTTTGTCTTGCAGCCTGTCGGGAACCACTGGGGTGAAGCAGGACTTGCATATAACCCAGGTGAGGAGTGTGCAAACGCCAGGCTGTGGGACACGTCGGCCAACAGGGAACAGTGACCCAACGCCTGTGGGCCAGCCCCAGTGGCTGCCCGGCTGGCTCTAAGACTTGAGAACTGGTGGAATTGTGCCACTCAGGGGTCCCAGCTCTGCCACATCATGTGTATCGTCTCTGCCTGCTGGGCTTGAAATCTAAGCCTAAATCTCAAACACGCCAGAGTTTTGAAGAAGGCATTTATGATAGAAATGAAAATAGAATGGTCACCTCAGCAGCAAGGGCGATGCAGGAGTCGTTCATGGTTGCTTTGCTGTCGGAAAGGTCGTGAGCACTCCCAGGCAGCTCACCTTTCCTCCTGAGGCTCCCGGAGACAGAGCTTGTCAAAGCCCCTGCACACACAAGCAAACACCCAAGGAGTCTATCAGGAAGGTGAAGGTAAACAGAGACACAGCACCTGGCACAAAGCGAGGGGTGAGGTGGCTCCCTCCCAAGTTGTGGCTACTCTGATGGCACCTGGATCACAGCCTAGAGGGTGGGGAGAGGGTGACATTGAGAGAACACATGATTTTACCGCCATCCTGAATGCCTGCGAGCTCAGCCCGCCAAGTTCCTGCCAGCATACCTGTGGCCGATGCCGGGTAGACTCTGGGCAAGGCTGTTTGCTCGCTGGAATCCTGTGTATTCTGTGGGCAGTGAGAATGTCACAGCTAGACCTAAACTTCACGGTGAAAATAGTCAGGCTTCACCAGGAGAAAGCTAATGAGTGGTAACAGGAAGGGTAACGGGGTGCGGGAGAGTTGCTCCTCAGATGAGCTCTAATGACAAGCAAGGATGGCTCCAGCTTCTCAGCGAGCCTCTCGGGATTTGGAGTTAAACACTGGGAAGATTTCTTCTCGCATTTCTAGCCGTGGTTTTCCATGAACTGGACAATCTTTTTTTAAAGAAAGCACATTTTCTGTGGTTGGGTAAGTACAAGAAAATCAAAGAATTGAGACACATTTTGATGAACTGGAGAGACAGGGCTAACAGCTCACATAATCACGCTTGATTTCAGTTCAGCATTTACTGAGAATCTACCACATGTCGGACACTAAGCAACATATTCTAGCAGCTTGGGCCCCTCTGTTCTCAAGCACCACTCAGGATCCTGTGGACCTTTCACTTACCTTCTCCTCTGTCCCCTGCCTGCCTGCAGCTCTTAGACACCAGAGGGCAAAGAATGCAGTGGCTTAGTGTGCAGAGCCAGGCTGCCTGAGATCAGACTTGGCTTTACACCTCCAAGTGGCTCAGTTTCCTCATCTGTAAAATGGGTGATAATGGTACCTACCTCATAAGATTGCCCTGGAGATAAGTGAGTTATCCCCACGTAAAGTGCTCGGGCCAGCGCTTGGCACCTAGGGAGTCCTCAGCAAGCTCCATCTCTTACTCAGGAAGCTTTGACTCCCACGGTCTCACCCTCTGGGTCAGCTTTCCTTAGCCAAATCAGCCAAGGGAATTCCTGCCTCAAAGAAAATAAGATTTTTTTCAGTTTCACACCACTCCCAAAGGAGCCCTTCTCCGGGTTAAGTAGTTCTAGCTACCAAAGATCACAATATTGCTTCACTAGCCATAACTTTCAATAATTTATTGCACCCAGTGTTTTTAATCACAAATGCTCTGGTTCAGTTAGATACAAAATTAAATGCAGACAAGTAATTGTATTTTCTTCATATATTATGTTCGGAAAGAAATTGGAGCAGCTTAGCGCCTTCTTATTGTGAAAGGTTTCTCAAACCACGTGATTCTGTAAGAGCGGGATTTCATCATTTGCAGAAGATGTCAGCGAGATGCAGAGGGCTGCATGGGGGTGGATCAGATACCATCGAACTGTCAGATGGCAAACGCTTGTCTCTTGGGTCTGAGCTATCTGGACCTTTAATCTTCTTAAGATTTCTGCCACAAAAGGCCTTCTTCACCTTCAACATCTTCACTCCCTGTCATGGCAGTTCAGCTGGAGAAAAAGAAAAAAGATGGGCTTGATGTAAACAGGGTTTATGGGCTCCGAATATGAGTCTGTGTGTGTAGTAGCTACCACTGGGGTGGTGCGAGGATATTGATTATTTCATGGCTGAGAGATTTATAAGTAACAGGAAAATTCTTTCTATGACAAACTTATTAGGGTTTATGAGATTGTTTAAGGCTGAGGTCCCCACCCCACCCCAATGGGTCCACGTCCTGTTGGGGACGGGCCACAGAGCTCTGCTGCCCACAACGACTCACCCCCTCCCTCCCTTCCCCCCGGGTCCCCCTCTCCGTGGATAAATTGTCTTCCACGAAATCTGCCCCTGGTGCCAAAAAGGTTGGAGATGGCTGGTTCAAGGGAAAGAACTTAGAGATTGGACAAGTGCTACATAATGGACTGCTTTAAAATGGAAGCATAGTCAATTAGTAAGCTTTCCAAAGTCAGAAAACCTTCTGGTATACGCACTTTTTAAACTCAGTAATAAGATGTTGGATAACAGTCACAGGTTGGTGAAGTGGTTTGACTTATTCTCACTTGTCATAACTTTTAAATAAATACTGGGTCTCAGGGCAGGGGTTCTGGAAACAGAACCACATGCATATGGTGTTTTAGCCCCGTCTGACATATTAGGAAATTGAGACTTCAGAAATTTGTAGCCAAAGACACACAGCTACAGAGCAACAGAGCTACCCAAAGCTCTCACAGACCATTCCCGGAAAAGGCCCAGTCAGGGCTAGGCCTGAGTGTCTACACCCCTTATGCTGCCAGATGAGGGATTAAGTCAGATCCTTAGTTTTAACTCAGCCAGGACCGTTCCCTCTCAAAGCTGATATCGACAAAACACCGCATTTTGGTTTAAAGGGCTGTGCAGTAAACCTCTTTGCCTCTTCTGGCAGGATTTCCCATGGAAGCAATGACTCCGGCACCATCTCAGAAAGTGTGGGACCTTCTATTCTTCCCACCTCCGACTACCTGTCCCCGACAGCCCTGGAGAAGACAGAGGGCGGAGGTACAAGGGGGGTGGGAGGGGCGGGGCCCAGCAGGGGGTGGAGTTACAGTTCCTGTTCAGGTGCAGCTCCAGCACCCCATCAAGCCCTGCTGCCCCAGGTTGGCATCCTGGAACAGTCTCCAGGAGACTGTGTGCTGTTTTGTGGACAAGGTCTGTGAAGGTCGCCGTGTGCCATCCTTGGTAGAGGTGGGTTGTGCTTGCAACAACGGCCTGTCTCCTCTGCTCTGTGGAGGGTTCCAGAGCATAATCTGCACACTGTCCAGGCTCTGGGTTTAATGCCCCACTTCCCTAAGTGCATCAAGCACAAGACAATTTTGGGTGGTACAAATGGAAACATTTTTTATGGCAGTTATGCATTTATTTAAATGCATATTAGCTATGCATAGTCCTGCTAACCTGTAATTTCATGTATACTGCTTTGGACAAGCTAATTTTGTAGATCTATACCTACAACATTGGATGCGCTAGCATTTTACTGCCTCCACGTCCCTAATTAGCTCCATACCGCACCAAGAATATATATAGATTGTCCTCCTGAGTATGACAAAGAGAGGGAAGAAACATTTCAGAGGTGTATTAGCGTGTTGGATGGTAATATAGGGAAGAGGTGAAAAACGAGTGTTCTGGAGTCAAATTGCCTGGGCTAGCAATGCTGGTCCTTCAGTTTCCTAGCTGTGTGATCTTGGGCAAGTGACCAAACCTCTCCATATTACTTTAAGGGTTGAGCCATTAAAATTGGTTAAGTCCTTTGTTACTGCAGCTAGCATTACTCTCATACAGCTAATATGCAAAATCCAGCAAAGGATTTTCTTCTCTTCTTTGAATGTAGTCATTTGAAAAGACATAAAGTTATAAAAACTTAAAGCATTGGTTTACAACATTTAATAACTTACTATTGGTGAAAATAAAATACCATAATGTGTTCAAACCTGAACAATTTTATAATTATCTTACTTATCAAAATCATCAGAGCTATCAAAGATGCCACAGGTGTGCCTGGAATTTAGCTCTCGCGTAGGTACGGGGCTGCTGCCCTCGGGCCAGCACACTGGCTCTGCTTTCTCAGCCTCTGACTGCATCCACACCAGGGAGCAAAGGTCTCACAGTCATGGACCTACAGGCACAAAAGCTGTAACTTTAGGAAATGAGGATATCACCTTGAAATTAACATGGCCTTTCCTATAGTCCTTTAAGCTAAGGATGTTTCTTAACAGATAACTGGTTGTTTTGCTGTTTTAAGCTAGAAAAGGTTTAACAATAATTTTTCAAATTAATAATATGCAAGTCTCCCCTCAAGGAAAAGAGTAATAGCAAAGGATTATATAAGCTTTTTTTTTTTTTTAAATAAGGGGATTTTTTCCATTTGCAGCAGTAAAACATGTTATTTTAGTAAATTTGGAAAACAGAGAAAAGCACCAAGTATTTTAAGTTGCTAATCAGGAAGTGTGTATATGAGCGTGTATATATATATATATATATATATATATAAACACACACATACATATGTATTTGTTACCATTTTACTTTTTCTGTCCAAAGTCGAAGTCAAACATACATTTTATTTGTAACTTCAGTTTTTCACTTCACATATTGCAAACTTTTTCCCATTTCGTTATTCTTCTATATCATTTTCAAACCTTCCCTGCCAGTCCCCCACCAGCCTCGCACCCTCCCTCCTGCATCTTCCCTTCAAGCAGACAGCCTCACCTCTTCCTTCCCAGAAAAATCAGAAGCCCTCAGCAAGCAGCCACTCCCTCATTCTCCTGTCACTGAGCTTGCAAGCCTCCCACAACAGCACACACATTTCCCTTCGCTATGATGGAGAAGGCAAGCTTTGCCCACCTGGCTTGGGCCCCCTGAATCTGCTTTGGGTCTTGCCTTCCCGCAACGGGCCACGGTCTCCCCTAAGCTCCGGGTGGGAGTATCCAGCAGCCTTCTGGCCCCTTCTCACGAATGGCTCCGATGCACCTCCAAGCCAACCTTTCCGAAACAAAGCCACCACTGTCTCCCCGAGCCTGACGCTCACTCAGCGTTCTCTGCCATGCTGTAGCAGGTGCAAGAAACCGAAAAGTGGTCCTCAACACTTCCCTTTTCCTCACTCTGTACCCAGTTGGTCACTGAGGCCAATCGCATTTCCCTTCCAGGTATCTCTTGTCCCTCTCTATCACCACCACCTCCCTTGTCTCTCACCCAGACTTCATGAGTCTCTGCATCCACTCTCCCCTCCTCTTATCCATCAGCCAAACTAGAGGCAGAGAGACGGGAGATGCTTTTCGTGCATTAAATCCTGCCACACCCTGGCTCAGAATCCTCCTGCGCTTCCCCCTGCTCTTAGGATCCACATTAAGTTCTGCAAACTGGCTTCCAGGCCCCTGTGTAGCCAGGCTAATGCTCACCCACCCGGGCTCATCCCACCTGGTACTGCCTTACTGCTCTCTGCATCCCAGTCGCACAAGCCAGCTTTCCATTCCTCATTCTCTCTGCTCCGGCTCACCACAGGACCTTTGCATACACTGTTCTTCCAGTCCACGATGTCTGTTCTACCTCTCTTTCACTAGTTATCTCTTTTTAAGTGCCTCTTCCTCAAGAAACCCTTTCTTGACCTCTTTTACTAGATCAAATCCCACTAGTGTCTCTCAAACTACCTCTCACTCATAGCATCTGTTACACCTGCAACTTTATATTTGTCAGTGTGCTTGGGATCTATCCCCATCAGATTCCTGTCTCCTCCAGGGCAGGAGTCTTTTCTGCTTTGCTCATATTTGTATCCCAGCTCTTCGCCCTGTAGCTTACCACATGGCGTCACTTAATGAACATTGGAAAATGAATGAACGAGTTAAAGGTACATTGAACTAAATAGATCTAAGACGAACTCAAGGTCTCCTCCCTGAAATATGGTTTTTGTCCAGTCTCCACTCTCACAGAATGGCACCACCGTCCCTCCAGAGATAGAGTCAGAAGCCTACAGAAGTGGTCTGTTATGGGGTGAATTGTCCACTCAAAAAAGATACCCCCATACCTTGGAATGGGACCCTATTTGGAAATGGGGTCATTGTGGGTGTAATTAGTTAAGATGAGGTCATACTGGTGAGCCCTACTCCAATATGACTCCTGTCCTTATAAAAAGGGAGCAATTTGGACACAGACACATGCGTACAGGGAAAACACCATGTGAACAGGAAGCAGAGATTGGGATGATGCTACTACAAGCCAAGGAAGCCCAAAGATTGCCAGCGAATCACCAGAAGTGAGCAGAGAGACACAGAACAGACTCTCCTTCATTGCGCCAACACTTTGCTTTGAAACCTCTAGTCTCCAGCATTGTAAGACATACATTTCTGTTCTTTTAAACTACACGGTTTGCAGCATTTTGCTACAGGAGCCTTGAGAAATTAACTCATGGGCCTTGACCCTTCCCTCCCCCTATGCCCACCACCCACAATATCCAATCCATCACTGCGTCCCATCAGTTTTACCACCTAAACACCTCTCCAGTCCAGCCTCTCCTCGCCATCCCTACCTCCAGCAGGAAGGAAGAAAGGAAACAAGGGAGGAAAGAAGGAAGGAAGGAAGGAAGGAAGGAAGGAAGGAAGGAAGGAAGGAAGGAAGGAAGGAAGGAAGGGAGGAAGGAGGGAGGGAGGGAGGGAGGGAGGGAGGAAGCCCTGAGTTAACCAGACTCTGTCTCCCTGGGAAGCAGTCTCTGCTGAGACTGTTGTCCAGCCAGTTTTCTAGACCCATTCTCTCTGTATTCCTGCCAAACCATTCCTGGGAAAGGCAAAGCTAGACACTCTCAAATCCCAAGGTTTAAGATGATTAAGACCCTTAGAGGCAAGGGCAAGCAACTCAGAGCTTTTTGTTCCCTTGCCCCTTTGTTCCAGCAATTTCTCCCATCTCAAAGGATTTCCAACAGCAGCCAGAGCCTGACACTTTGCCCATCCTGGTTCTCACAGTCTTCTCCAGTGAGGACAAAGTGGCGTTGGCACTGCGGAGGGGCCGCAATAAAGGGGACTGAGAAAGAAGAAAGCGCCCAGAGGATCTGGCTGGGCCCAGTGTGTTCAGTTGCTGCAGCAACTGAAAGTTAAACAATGAGGAGAGGAGGGGACAGCCATTTTCTTCACTCTGTCCAGTTGTCATGGATACTGGGATTTTAAAAGTAAAGGGGTGAAGGGTGTTCTTTATGCTTTAGAAAAAGTGCCTTTTTTCACCAACTTGGCCCGCATCCTTGCTCGGGATTGGGGACCTTCCGTTCTGAGTCTTACTGGAAGGAGGCTAGGGAAGGGGAGGCCACAGAAGGCAAGATGCTTTCTGTAAAGGTGACCTTCTGGCCAGGAGCTCTAAAATCCATTTCCATGTAAAGCCAGGCAGAAAGGCTAAGCGTTCATGGAAATTTCCATCCACCAAAACGTTCCAGCTACACGGCAGGAGGGCTGTCTCTCTCTTTGATCTCTTTTCTCCCAGGGGTGCTCCCACGTGGGCAGTTGCTTAAGGTGTCAGCTTTGCCCCCGCCCATGTGGAGACCCCTAAGTGGCTTCCCCCTCCAGGACTTCTCAGGATGCCCACAGCACAGCTCCACCCTCTGACATGGTCCCGGCTTCTTTACCCTGAAATAATGCCAGGGCCTTGGCACTGTCCAGCCGAGCTGTTCAACGTGGTATGGTGAGAAGGTCACTGGCTCTGGTGGCTGAAGGTCAAGGCTCAGCTCTGCCACTCACCACAATGACCTTGACAGGGTACTTCATCTCTCTGAATCTAATTTCCTCATCTGGTAAACACAGATTACAATATCTGCCACATGGCATTGTGGAGAGTATTAAGGGAGAAAATGTGGCAGGCACTGCAAGGGCGACAGCACCTGTGCCCCTGTCCCCAGCACCCACTCCTCCCGCATCTAGACACACTCGCACATGCTTGCACACTCACACGCTTTCTCACACACTCACATTCATGCATGCTCACACCCATACGCAGACACATCCACTCTCACACAAGCACATGTACAGTCACACACATCCACACACACTCTCACACATATGCACTCTCTCGCACACTCATTCACACATGCTCAGCTCTCCATCTGTGACCTGAAATATAAGATGCTAGAAGGTCTTATTTTAGTCCTTATCGAGCAGGAGGAAGTGGAGCTGCTTGGCATAAGCAATTTCATCTGCCCACCCATCCATTCAACCGACCGCATGTATGGAGAGCCTAATGCATGCCAAACACTAAGTCACGAAGGGGCACCAGGCAAGGTCACCAGCCCCTGGCTCACATCTGCCTGGCAGCTGAGCTCTGCTGCAGGGAACTCAGGGTGGCCCCGAGACACTTCCTCAGCCTCTGTGCACCTTCACTTCCCAACACTCGGCAACGCGGCCTGAAACCCAATCCGCAGCACAACCCCGGTGTTTGCGTGACCAGGGCAAGGACAGGGCTCGCGGTGCTATGCTTGCTGGCTACGGCCTTCCACAGGCCCGAAACTCTCCGTCTCATCCGCGGAGTCCTGTGGGTCAAATTGACACCAGTATCTTACAAACAGTGAGAACAAATGCCTTAAAAAAAAAAAAAAGAAAAAAAGAATCCTGTGAAAATGCTCATAAATAATGGCTTTACTTTTTACTAGAATTACTATTACCAGCTGTCTTATGACTCTATGCAAAAATCATATATATGCATATTAAAAGGAACTGGGATGAATAACAGAAAACTGAAAGCTATCTATTTGTTTAGAGTAGTGGGATTGGATGTTTCTGACCTTTATTTCCATTTTAACATTGTTATAGTATTTCTGAAAGAAACACATAATAAAATTATAAGCATGAGGTATCAGGAGACTGGTATACAGTAACCATATAAACAAAACATTTAACTTACAATTCTTTTTGTTTACGTTACACACAGGATTCATTTCTCCTAAAAAAAACAAAAGAGGAATAGCTGGAGGCATCTGTTGAATCTACACCTAGATCTCAGAAGACATCAGAAGCTTATCCAGACCCCAAAATCAAAAGAATTAATTCCATAATTACGGAAAGTTCATTCATAACCTTAGAAATACTTTTACCTCTCTTCTTCACTATGTCCTGGATGGAGACTGCCAGACAGTTGCCCTCAAGCATGAAGACATCCTGGATAAAAGAGCAACAGACGAATGCCAGGACTGTTCAGGACACAGAAGATATTTGGCCTTTGGAGATCTGGAAGTATAGCTTGGAAAAAGAAAACACCATGAAATCGTAGGCAGCAATGACATTCTCAACTGGGTAGAAACAACTATGAGCTGTACAAGCCAGGACAATTGAAGACGGTGCTATTGAGGAGGAAGTCAAACTGGTTCAGTCTTGGTGGGTGAATAGCAGCTATTGTGCCTGTCCAGGAGACATTTGAGTGTTCACGCTTAACTTCCAGCCAAGACAGTTGTTCACACAGTGCACTGGGCATTGAAGACACAGAATAAATGTTGATGAAATGAACAGAATTGTCAAATTATTCCCTGGGATTTCAAAACGAAATGCAGATGCACAGCCCTTGTCTACCTGCATCCATTTAGACAAAATACACTTACATATATTGACTGATAAAGACAGAAATCAGTAGATCCTCCTAAAAAAAAAAAAAAAAAGTTGCAGAGACATTGGGAATTACCTTCAACGCATACAGAATGTCTACTGTGTTTCAGACTCTGTTCTGAGCACTTTCCATGGATTATCACATTTAACCATCATTAAAACTATGTTCCACAGATGAGGAAACAGAGACACAGAGAAGTGAAAAAGAAAATATTAGGGATTATAATGAGGGAAACAGGTAGAATTAGTTTTGCCCAATAGGGTGATTATATAGAAGAGAAATAAGAACCGGAGCTGGCAGCGTAATTTGGGCCAAACTCTGGAAGCTCCAGGCTGCCAGAGAGGGGAGTTGGTGTTCTGTAGGGAGTCATCGACGTCTCAGGGCAAGTGAGCAAAGCAGCATTCTAAGATTGCTTAAAGAGTTTAGAAATAAAGTATAACTGGAAATGAAGAAAATGGGGGCACATTTACGAGACACTCAGGAAAGAGCTAGCATCACCATCAGCATCATCACTGCCCTTTGACACAGCGATCCCACGAGGTGGGAATTATTTTCTCTGTTTGATGTATTATTATCTGTAAGGGGGATAGTTTCCAAATAACTTTAAACTATTAATAGTACCCTAAATAATTCTGACACAGGAAGCCGTTAACATCTAAGAAATACTGGCTTTCAAGAGATAATGGCTCCTATATCCGCTGCCTCGACTTCCTTGTCTTCACCTCTACGTATTAAATTCTCTGTGCCCTGACAGCCTCGCTGCCGTGTGAAACCCCAGCCCACCAGCAGCACCTCTCCTGGGAACCAGCAGTATGTGCTGTCTGGGCCAGTCCTTTGTTGCTTTTTGTTAGTCTTCTCCCAGGTCTCGGTCTCTGTCTCTGCCTCTGTCCTGCCTTCTTGAAGGCAGCTGGGAGGAGCTTAGGAGACAATACGAAGTTACAGATAGGATCGACAAGTACCGACAGTGACCACGGGCCGGTCTCGGGGAAAGTCATTTACGTGCACACAGTGGTACCTAAAGAGAAGGCAGGTCCTAGAATCAGAGAGTGCCTGGGTTTGAATCCTGCCACTGACACTTAACATGCTTTATGCCCGTCTCCCTTCCCCAGGGTTCGCTTTCTGAAAATAGGCTGTTTTGCAGATCCTGTGAGATAAAGCACACTAAGTGCTCAGCACAGCAACACCTGGCATACAGCAAGAGCTCAATAATTGTGGGCTGCTCCCATTATCAAATTTCATTTCCTGTCATTCACATGAACCTCTCTAGAGCCCTGTGGTACATAGATAAATAGCAGGTGCGCAGTAGATGAGTGGCAGGGGGCTTCAGGCCAAGGCGGGGGACGTGGGGTGGCAGCGTGGGAGCATCCCTGCCCCAGGAAGCACGTGCTGAGGCTTTTGTTTGATTGAAAGGAGGGAAAAAGTTAGCACACTACTTGGGGAGTGATAAGAAACAAAGGAAATGGGGTGCACGACCCCACTCTGTCCCCAAAACCCCACGTGTTGCAGTCCCCCTGGGAGTGCAGTCCTGGAGCCCAAAGAGCTGTTTTCATGAGTGACTCTGTGGACTCCAGGTGTCGGCAGTGCTGCTTCAGGGCCAGGCGACTCGTGTCAGCACACATCGAAAGCACCACCTGAAAAGGCTAAGAAATAACAAGAAATGAGAGCTTGGTGAGGGCCAGGGGAGAGAGAAGTGCCAAGGTCCTGCAATTACCCCGTGAGAGGCTAATGAATTCCCAAACGCGTCACTGTGACCCCTCATTACCTCTAGGCTGGTGAGGCCTTGACACACAAGTGTGACTAACCCAAGTTTATAGATGGAGAAACTGAGACTCCCAGACGTTAACTGGTTTAACCAATAGCCTGACTCCCCTACGCTTCCCGGCTCCACATCCGTTCTGGTTTTTACACGGCGGCACCTCGTGTCCACACAGCTGACAGCTTGATGCAGGCCTGCCGCCCTTGAGCTCTGATTGTGCCCCCTGGTAGCTGGCCTCAGATTAGGGTGGAACAATAGTCAGGGTGTGTAGGGCTCTGTCCCCTGGGGCTGTCCCTCAGCATCCCCTGCAAAGGCTGGCCCTATTAGTTACAGCATCCCTGCTGCCACGCATGGTAATCCAAATTGGGTTCAAGCCCCCAGCCTCCACGTGTCATTGTAAGACTAAAATTTTTATTAACACGAGATCAGAGATCTGCTGAAACCTCATGTTGTCAACATAAAAGAAGACAGATTTCGTTAATCCCAAAGAAGATGAATTCCCCTTATTTTTCCCTGAAAAAAAATTTAAAAACATGAGAGTATTACATTTGCCTCTCAAAAGAAACCACACACACACATACACACAGAGAAAAATCCCTACTATCATGAGATGGTTAAAACATGCGGCTTTACAAGTCAACACAAAGAATAGCAATTACACACCCCTTCACCTCTTGCTGGATCTTTTTCTTATCCTACATATTCCAACTGTTTTTTTCCTGAGATGCTTTTGGAGATGATAATCCCACCAGCCTTGAAAGACAGTATCTTAGAGGATGCAGAGTCAAAGGAAAGGATGTTCGTAGCATTTGACTGAGGAGAACAGAGCAAAAGACAAAGGAAAAAGGAGTGAGCAAGAGAAAACCTGCCCTGAACATTTGATATTGTTTTTGGAATCTAACGGTTTCAGATCTAGAAGGGGCTTTGAAGATGACTAGTCAGACCTTTGCATTCACACACACACACACACACAAACACACACACACACACAGAGCAAGTGAGGTCAGGAGCGGGTGTGATGTGTCCACAGAAAAGAATCCTGCATTTGAGCCTATCAGATTAAAAGGAACAGGGACTACAACACACTAATTTGTCCGGGAAGAGCCTTATGTAAATTTCAGCAAGCGTCTTCTAGGAAGAAAGACCATGATCCTTATCACTCCTCTGTCCTCTCTAAAGCTCTCTTGTTGACCCTTTTGTTCACTTACAAACGTCTGGTAAATCACTGAATGGCACAGTGGAGGGGTTAGCACACCATGGCCCGGCTGCCTGGTTTTGCAGAGCCCCCGAACTAAGAATGGTTTTATAAAGGTTGAAAAAAATTCTTTTAAGAATAATATTTTATGATGCATGAAAACTATATAAAATTCACATGTTGGTGTCCACAAATAAAGTTTTATTGGAACACAACTGCATGTATTCATTTACATACCATCTGTGGCTGCTTTCACGTACAGCGGCAGAATTGAGCAGTCATGACAGAGACAGAGTGGTCTGCAAAACCTGAAATGTTTACTATCTGGCCCTTTGCAGAAGGGAGTTTGCCGGCCCCTAGTGCAGGGGAGGAATTCTTTGATAGTGTGGGTTTGTAGTTCTGTAAATTCCTGCACTTTGCTGACTCCAACATTGGAGTACCCTGGCCCAGAACCACCATTTAGGAGCTGTGTGACTGGGGCCAATTATGGGCATCTCTAGACTTTGTTTCTCTCATCTGTAAAACAGAGACCATGTTTATTGAAACCCAACTGGATGTCAACCTGCCCTCTGAAATTTAGATAAAATCGGTCAAGCACAACCCTATGTCCTGGCAAAGTCTCACGTCCATCCTGACATTCCCAGAGCCTTACATCCTCCCGGTCACTTTGGCTCCAATTCTAGCTCTTCCCAAATTTTGATCTTACGCGTCTCTCCCCTTCATCAACTGGTCTTGCTGCTGTAGACCAGCACAGACTGGGAAACTCAGCCAGCTCTCCTTCAAAACACAGTCACAGGAGGCATCTTGTGTGGACCAGGTTTTGCTGATGATGTGGGGCCGTGGGGAGGGGCTGACATGGCTAAAACCCAAACTATGTAAAATAGGGCATCCAGATCTCTCGTGTCAGCAGTGTCATGGCTGACTGACCACCAGCAATTTCTCACCAGCCACCTTCCCTGCAGGTTCCAGCCTTCTGCCATGCCAGCGCACCCCTCCACACGCACCCACATCCTCTTGAGATTCTCCTCACTTTTCCCTGTTTCTCTGTTTTCTGGATCCCTTCGGTCTTCAAGGCACGACCCCCCCCCCCACCCACACACACACACACTTAATTTTCACCTTCATATTATATGGGACCAACCAGCTTTCCACCCCGATGTCTACATTTCCATGGCCATAGACCTGATGTTTTTGCTGAACAAAAGGCCCCTTACTCTAAGGCCCACTCATAGGCCAGGTGCGGTGCCTCATGCCTGTAATCCTAGCACTCTGAGAGGCTGAGGCAGGAGGATCACTTGAGGTCAGGAGTTCAAGACCAGCCTGAGCAAGAGCGAGACCCCAACTCTACTAAAAAAAAAAAAAAAAAGAAAATAGAAAAAATTAGCTGGGTGTGATGGCTAGTGCCTGTAGTCCCAGCTACTCAGGAGGCTGAGGTAGGAGGATCCCTTGAGCCCAGGATTTTGAGGTTGCTGTGAGCTAGGCTGATGCCAGGGCACTCTAGCCTGGGTGACAGAGCAAGACTCTGTCTCAAAAAATAAAGAAGTAAAATAAAATAAAATAAAGTATCTATCATAGAGTTTAGCACATAAAAAGCATAAATAAATGCTAGCTTCCTTCACACAACTTCCACCCCAAGAAACAAATAAAGCATACTTACATATTGTAAACAAAGAATAATGCATATATCATATGTATAACAATATATGATGCACATGTGGGTTTTGATGAATTCTCCGTCTAAAGTACATATTGGGGGTGGGGAGGGAGGGCAGGTAGATTTAGTTGGGGACCACCTGACACAAACTGACAAAAATAACAGATTTCCTTTTCTTCACCGTTTAAATGTACCAGGGAGTGAATAAAAGTCACCAGATGAAGCTCCCTTGGATTTTGCCACATTCTTTCCTTCCCAGATAAGAAGTGTTCTAAGAAATCTACACAATGAAATGCTATTCTGCCAGGAAAAAGAATGAAATCATGCCATTTGCAGCAACACTAATGGAACTGAAGGTCATTGTGATTGGTGAAAGAAACCAGGCACAGAAAGCCAAATATGCCATTCTCACCATGTGTGAGAGCTAAAACAGTGGATCTCATGGCAGCAGAAAGTGTAATAGAATGATGGTAACCAGGGGCTAGGAAGGTGTAGGGTCAGGGTGAAGAGAGGCTGATTATTAGACAGATAGAAGGAATAAGTTCTAGTATTCGATACCAGACTACATAGTTAACAACAATGACTATAGTTAACAACAGTGGATTGTATGTTTCAAAATAGCTGGAAGAGAGGACTTGAAATGTTCCCAACACATAGAAATGATAAATGCTCGAGGTGATGGACACCCCACATACCCTGACTTCATCATCACACATTCTATGTATGTAACAAAATATCACATGTGCCCCATAGATATGTACAAATACTATATATCAATAAAAAATAAATTAAATTAAATAATTTTTAAAAAGTTAAAAGAAGTGTTCCAAGGCTTTGTATCTATGCTGCATAGAACATCAGCTGAGCACTGTTTCTTCTGTCCTCGCTCCTTCCTTTGCAACCTGTGATCCGGTCATACTGGAACCCAGTGTGGGTGTGCATCTGTGCCACTCTGTCCAAACCCCTAAAACTCTCATATGCTGCTCTCTTTACTAGAACTCTCTTTTGCAACCCAACTCCTCCACCTTGCAAATGCCCACACGTCCATCCATACCTGTCTCTGCACCTCCCATGATCAACAGGAGAAATAGAGCTGCAGTGTTGGCAAAATCTCATGCAGTGGTTCTCAAAGCATTCAAATTGGAACGTATCAGGCAGCCACGAGTGGAGGGGAACCACAAAAAGTGCTGCCCTTGGGTCTGTTTTACAACAGCTTCCTGGGCATTTCCCTGGACAGACCACATTGCCGGGGCGATTCCCTGGACAGACCGCATTGCCGGGGCGAAGGGCTCTTCACACCCTGCGCACACAGACACCAGCCAGCTCCTGCCTCCTGTCGTCACAAGGCCGCCCTCCATGTCTCTCAGCATCCTTGGGTCCTTCCACTGCCTGAGCCGCCCGGTTCCCCATCCACTCACGGGGCTGCCAGGCAGTCTCTCCCATGGCTCAGTCCACAGAATCAGAGTTGGAGTGTCTCTCAAATGAATTGGGGTTTTGTTCCTTCCAACCTGTGTTGAAATTTACAAGCCTAAAACAAAGGCTCTCACTGTGCCCTGGGCTTGGCTCTGCCGGGGACACTAATTACCCAACAACAGTGGTCCATTTCCCTGGGAGAAAGTGGCCAACTCTGATTAAGGAGCTCCACGGGAGGGTGCTGAAAATGATCATTTCATTTTCTTTCTAAAGTTGCCTTTGTGCCTGTCACCAGTGGCTGCCCTGCCTCAGTGCTGCTGGGCATTTAGAGATTCAGATGAGCCGCCAGGCGGACACCGTGCCCGAGCAGGAGGCCTCACATGCACAGGTGCCCACTGCTTGTCGAGGCTGCACAAGATTCTCTTTGCACCTGAGCACTGTGGTCCACAGCCCTGCAAAGTGAGCATTGTTATCCCCATTTGAAAGTCAAAGGACCAAAAGCCCAGAGCCACAAAATCAGAAAAAGGCTAAACTGGATTATAATCTAGTGCTGGCTCAAAAACCATGTCCTGTGTTTCCAGAGTAAACTAGGAAGCATGGTTTTCCCAAATCCTAGAATCGTGGCATTTTACAGCCAGAAAGGATCCTTCCAGAGACCGTCTTGTTCAGCCAAGGCACCAAACAGGGAGCGGATTGACGGAGAACAAGTCTGACAGATTGACCGGCACACAGATCTAGAGTCCAGGTCTCGGACTTCGAGGCCAGCACTGTTTCCCGTCAACTTGCTCACACTTTGTCCTGGCCTTCCCAAGGGCCTCTTCTCACTGACCACTGACCAGACTAGTCTACACAGAATAGCCAGATTTAATGAATTCTGGGAGTACTCAGAGACCTTGAACTATACTACAAGCCAAACGCAGTGGAGTGGCTAGCATCTCAGTGAACGCAGCCAAAAACAAATATCAAATTTCCAGCTGCAGAAGGAATACTCTATAAATAAATTTCGACAAGGGACATTTGCAAGATCATATTATGAAGAAAAAATAACTATCTTTTTTTCCCCCAGATAGGGTAACTTCAGAGTAACCCCTGGAAATCCAAACATACTCCCACTGACTATAAGGCAATGTGCCAGGGAGTGAGGAAAGCGTCCATGTCCGAGGCCTTGGGAAGGCATCTTGAAGTGTCTGCCTGGGAGCTACCTTCAGCCTGGCACTGTGGTGAGCTGGGGTCTGACAGGGGAGCCCAGAGAGACAGAAACACAACCCAGAGCCTTGTAACTGGAGGGAAACGCCCTGGAAGGAAGAACAAACCTCAGTGAAATAAACAAGGACTAGCCCTCTTCCCCAAGCCTAAAGGAAATCAGGTTGAACCAGATGAAAATCAGGCAGCGAGCCAGACCAACTCTGCCTTTCCTGTGTGATGCTCCCTGTTACGTTTCCGTGGGAATTTTGTACCCTAGGTACAAAGCAAGCATATCTGCTACTGACAGATACTTCCCAGACAGCGAAGCACGAGGGGGAAGGTGAGGTGGCTGGGAGTGGGGGCAAGGAATTAAACCCCTCATATCAGGTAGGAAACGCTGAGGTCTAACTTTATTAAGCACTCTAAGAGAATAAGATGTGGGATAAGTAACCCTAAACAGACGTCTTTTCCCAGTGCACTAAGGCCAAGATAAGTGACAAAGGTTTTAGATTGTAGTGGGAAACACTGGGGTGAAATGTCAATCATGATGGAAAGAGCGACGAAATTTAAATCAATTTGATTCAGCTAAGCGTAGAGCGTTGTGGCTTAAAGTTCAAGCAGTGTCAGACTGTTTAGATTTAAATTTTGACTCAAGCACTTACAAGATATTTGCCTTTAGGTGAAGGCATGATACCTCATGTCTCAGCTTCTCCCCCGTCCCCTGCAGGGGAGTCCTGCCCGCCCTCCCCCTAGTGTTCCTGGAATGAGGTGCTAGAGCAGCAAGTGTTGACCGCCCCATGGTCGTTGTTCTCCGCATTCTCCATGTTATCTCATTTAAGGCTTGTGACAAGTCTATGAGGTGGTTACTTTTATTTCAAGTGCACACACATACGTACGTGTGCACACATGCACTGCACAGAAAAGGAAACAGAGGCACCTAGAGGGTGGATGGCATGCCCTCCATCACACAGCTGATAAACGGTAGAGCCGGGATTTGAACCCATGCAGACTGATGCTAAATCCTGCGTCTCACCACCGCACTGCCTATCATTCCCGCAAATGTTGACCCAGGTGCCTGGAACCTAGCAAGCCATCAGCAGCCTTCGGTTTCAGTATTGTTCTGCCTGGCCCTGAGATGTTAGAAATCGCAACCAACCAAGGCCTCTGCAAATTCAGCCAGAACACTGAAGGCAGGACTGCTCAGAGACCAAGGGACTCACTAGCTGGCAGCTTGGGCCTTAGCCAGCCACAGGATGCAGAGTCATCTCTCTTTAAACCAAGCCTCTGAAACAGAGTACAAAGATTATTCTTTGTTTTGATGTCCCTGCTTGGGCTTGCAATCTTCACTTGAATAATCAAGTTAGGTTCTATCCAAAGCATTGACCTCACATGTTCCTAGGAGAGTGATGCAGCCTCTAATACTCAAACTGACAATAAATAACCTCCTGGCTGGGCACCAGCTGGGCCCTCCCACAGACCCTCCCTTCTTTATAATTCTTAGGATCCCAGCTGGTGGCAATGCCTTAGATGGGCATGTGCCATGATCTATGCCCTTTCTACCCCTAGGTAGCCTAGGATGGGTGCAAGAGATGACTCAGACCTGGCAGCAAAGAACATACCATGCATGTACACGGCAGCTGCAGCTTCTCCCAGCCCCACCACCCACATGGCTTTCACAATCCGTGTGTTGCACCAGGAGGCCAGGTGCCTGCCAGCATTGTTTATTGGCCTGTGTTATAAAAGCCCATGGGAACCTCACTTTCCTGCCAGCCAACTGGCCTCTGATTCCTGCTCTTCTTGACTTTCCTACTGAATGCCACAGCAGGGCTTTACAAGTAGAATTTCTAAACTCACAAAACTGCAGAAATAAACCAGTGTGGCAATTTCCCCCTTTCCTTACTAATTCCTTATCAGTAGCACTCCTTATTCAGTAGGTGTCAATAACGGAGAACAATACCAAGACACTGGGTAGATAGTCATCATAATTTCCACTAGGCTTACCTACCTTGGACACCGAAGTTGTGACCTTTTGCTCGAAACCATCTGGGCAGGATAAGAGGAAACTCGCCTGAGAGTGTCTGCGAGATAGCCCATGGCCCAGGATTGAGGCCACAGGGGGACCCGCCACAAGAGAAGGGACCACCTAAGCTCTCCCCAAACCCTGCCATACACAATCTCTTTATAACAGAGAAAATCAACTCAGTCACAAAGAACCCATAACTTTCCCCATGGATAATTAGAGCAGACATTTTTCCCTTACTCTTCATTTGAGGTCTACGAGACAAGGAGAAACCATGCTAGCCAACATGTACTGAGCTTTCTGAAGTTCTAAAGCGCTCAGCACTTTACAGTTATTATTATTCTTCATAACAGACCAATGACCTGTGTTGTGAGTTTGGAGTTGATCTGTAACCTCTTATAACTTTTCCCATTTAAAATAATGAGAAATAGATCCCCGATTAACGTTTTTATGCAGAACTTGAGATTTTCACTAAGAGATAGTTGAAGTTTCACGGGAGATGTTTGTATATATTATTAAAAATGAGAGAAAAATAAAGTTAGAAAAGAAGTACGTTCAGCATTATTTTATTTTGTTTTGTTTTGTAAAAAGTGTGTATGTGACTGTATGAGAACGAACTTTAAACAGTACACACCTGAAGATGTTAACACGGGTTATATTTATTTAGATGGCTAGATTACAAGCAGTTTTTATTTTCTTCCTTTTGCTTATCTGCATTTTCTACAATAAAAATGTTGCGATATGAAAAAGGAAAGGGACTAAGTTTATTCTGTGGGTTTCCTTAGGCCAGAGCTAGGACTGACATATGGAGATGGCAGGGAGCAGTCACTCAGCTCAAGCGAGAAAGAACTTTCTACCACGAGCAGTGGCCAAACGGAGGGTGGACATCCATATAGTGGGGCTATTTGAGATTTTGCCAAGGGAAAAGCCAGTGGGGCTTTTGCTCTAGAAACATTCTTTCACAACTCAGAAGCTCAATTTTTTAAAAAAGACCTTAAGTGGCATTTATTTTGTAAGGTTGAAGCAGTTGAGGCCTGATGATGGTGATGTTGGGGGCTGGGAGTAAGATGAGGAAGTAGGAAGAGGCAGGAGGGAGTGAGGGGGTGGAGGCAGGGGTCTCTGTCGGGGTCCCTCACACCCAGGCAACCCCCTGGAAACCCCGCCGAACCGCTGGGGCCAATGGTGAATGATTGGCAACCCTCCTTTGTCCTCCCCTGGTGCAGATTTCCGTAAGGATGCCGACTGTCTTTTCTTAGCATATCTGGTGTATTTCCCTCCAGCCATTTCATCTTTGCTTCATTTTTCACAAAACTGAGCACAAGCGTATTCACCTTTTCATTCTCAATATTATGCTGTGAACATTTGTCATGTCTCTAAATATTTTTTAAAGATATAATGATTCCATGCAGTGTTAACATGTATTTCTCTGATTTCTTCTTATGTTTATTAAACATTTTGATGTTTTTTCTTCTGTTCAATTATCTGTTAATATACGTGGCAGATTTTTATATTTAGAAGCAAGTTGTTTTTTCTTAATTATTGTGATCTTATCAATTTTGTTGCAAGTATTCTTTTCAGCTTATTGACAGCTTTTTGATTTGGTTTTGATAGTTAGATGGTCAGCCTTTAATTTTTGAGCATCACATCCGTGAATGATTTCATTTATGATTTCTCCACTTTTTGATACCTGCAAAGTCCTTCCCCATTCCTAAAGAGCTAAACATTCATTCTACTCTTTTTAATTTCATTTTTTACTTTTAACTCTTTTTTGTTTCATTTGATAGTGCTTTTTTTTTAATAATTCTTTTTCTATTCACAAAAAAGTACTTCACTTTCAATTTGGAAAATTTGAAAAACAAAGAAAAATACAAAAATCTTCTATAATCTCACATATAGGAATGGTACTGCTAACATTTTTCTGTATTTCTTTGTAATTTTGTTTACATATTTTTAATAAAATTGAGTTTGTTATATATAATATATATTTACATACATGTACATAGTTTGTATCATCCTTTTTATTTAACATTCCATCAGAATAGCTAACTAAGTCATTAAATAGTCTTTAAAATTTTTATTTATTGACTGCAAATTATTTCATCATGGGTAATATGTGATATGTAACAAATTCCTAACTATTGGACCTACCTTATTATTAATATGACTGAAACAAAAATACTTGCATATAAATCTTTCTCTCCATGTCTGTCTATCTTTCCCTGGGATAGATGCCAGTACATGTAATTTGTAGGTCAAAGACTTTGAACTTCTTAGAGATTGTTAATAAATACCACTCTTCAGCAGAGCAAATCCTTTTAAATTTCTAACAGGAGTCTGTGAAGGTCGTTCCTCACCCCACCTCTCCCAAAATCAAATTTTAAAAAAAAAAAACCTTTGCCAATATAACAGGAAAAAAAGTGGCATTTAATTTGCATTTGTTTGATTACTAGCACAGCGGAATATTTTTGCATTTAAATCTTGATTTTATCTGGAATTTATTTTGGTGTTTAAAGTAAGAAGAGGCTCTAACTTGATTTCCCCCCAAGAGCCAACACTGTTTGTTGAAAGATTCCATCCATTCCCCAGCGTATGAGGATGCTTTGTTTAGATGCTAAGCTCTTGTGCAGACCTGAGTTTAAGGACTAACCACTCTGACCGTCACTCACAGGCCTATTTGTTTGGTTACTGGAGCTTTCACCCATTTTATGTATCTGGTCACCATTCTTTATCCCCACGTCCACTACAGCCCAAGTACGATAGACTCATTTTGTCAAGTCCCCACAAAAAAATTTCGTTGGGAATTTTGACTGAGATTTATGAAGCTTGTAAATTAACTTGGGACGAATCAACACCTTTGCATCATTATGTCACAGAAAATGATGTATTTCCCCATCATTTGAATCTTCTTTTATATCTCTCAATAAAATTTGGGAATTTTTATCATACAGGCTCCACACTTTTCTTGGTAGCATTACTCCTAGATATTCTGTGATTTTTCTTGCTACTTTAATGTAATCTTTTCCTCCATCATGTTTTCCAACTATTATTTTGTTGCTTACATATGGCAAAGCTATTAATTTTAGTATATTTTGGAAGAATAGCCTTTTAAAATCTTAAATGACAGTGTGTTGAGTTTTATCAATTGTATTTCAGCATCAACTGAGATCAAGTTGGTTTTGGCTCTAATGGTGTGACTGATCAGAAAAATCACCTCACACAAAATTGCCCTTGAATTCTTTACGTAAATCCCAGTTTTGAATTTAGCCTTCGTGATTTTAAATTTTGCATCCATATCCATATATTATGGCATGACTATTTATAAGTTTCCTATTTGTGCTACAGTGAGAAGTTTTAAGATCAGGATTATGCCAGCTTTATAAAGTTGGGGGTTTTTTTCTATAATTTTTTCAGCATAGTAAAGCTCTTCCTTGGAAGTTTAAAATAACTCACCAGGAACTTGTCTGGCCTTGAGATAAATTTTAGAATAAATTCTTTAACTATTTTTACATTCCTCCCATATACATTGATTTGTTTGGGGTTTTTATTCTCTCTTGGATCAACTTTAAATTTTCCCAGCAAAACATCCATTTCACTGAAACTTTACATTTTTCCCATAGTATTTATTCTCTTACAGTTTTAAAATGTACTCCAAATCTGCTTTCTTTTTTTTGTTAAGTTTTCCAGTAATTCAACAAGAAAAACAGCCCTTAGATTGGTCAATTACACTGAGGGTTTTCTATGTTTTCTAAATCAGAATTTATGCTTCAATTATTATATAATTTGTTTTCCACGTTCAATTTGTATTTTTGTTGTTCTTTTACCTATTTTTTGAAATGACTGTTTCATTCATTTATTTTTGTTCTTTGTTCTAAAAAAATGAAATCATTTGCTGTCATTGCTTTGCCTCTAAGTACAACTTTAGCTACATTTTGTATGTTTGTGATATAAGTATCATCTTTTTATTATTTTCTAGCTGAACTATTAAGAAAATAGGTTTGGATTTTGGAGTGTTTGGGCATTTTATTGTTTTGTTAAGTGATTGGATAAATTTTTTGTTTAATTTTTATTATTCATTTCAATTTTTATAGCACTGGAGTCAGAGAACATAACCTTTATAGTTTATATAAGAAATTTGGGATCTATATTGACAGATACCTTTTAACCATTTCTGACAAAGATTGATAAGGATTGTTAAGAACATTAGAAATACTGTTAACTTCTCCTTGCATTGTAAGCAATATCCGATTAATATATAATTTGTCAGGCCGCAGAGGATGAAAGGGGGTGTGGTCGCCAAGGCACAGACTCCTAGTCTGTCTCTGATTAGTTGTGAAATAGATTCTCCAAGCCTCAGTTTCCCTTCCTCTGAAACAGGGATAACAAAAATAATACATACCTCAGGGCTTTTGAGAAGTAATCAAGAACAAGTGCCTAGCATAATAATAACTGGGACATTGTACACACTCAAAAAGTACATATATTATAAAATATACACTTTATCAATATAAAATGACTCCTTGTTTCGCATTTAATGTTTGTTGTCTTGACGATCACTTTTCTGAAAGGAACATTGCTTTCTTTGAATCTGCATTTGCCTATTCGATCCTAGTTTTTTATTTTCAATCTTACTGTATTTTATTTTAGACATATTCCTTATTAATAGAATATAATTCCCTGGTTTTTAAATACAGTTCTTCTACGCCTTTGTAGAAGAGCTTAAGTCATTTGTATTTATTGTCTTGGCTGATAACGTTGCTCGCGCCTGTTGTATCTTTTGTGCATTTCGGCTCTAAGTCTTTCCTGCTATCCATTTCCCCTCCCTTGCTTTTACGGACTGCATTTTGTTTATTAATCTACTCTAGGGTTGTGGACTTCATGATATTTGTCATTTTAATAATCCTACTAATCACTGCCTTTAAGTTTCGGGCAGTTTTTTGTTTGTTTGTTTTATTAAGGTGAAATTCACATAACATAAAATTAACCATTTTAAAGGATGAAAGATTTATACAATCTGAAGAGAAACCAGAGTATAAAACTAACCATTTTAAAGTGAAGAGTTCAGTGGCATTTAATGCACTCATACTGCTGTGCAGCCACCACCTCTATCCCTTAAAGTTTTATAAAGACGATTTTCATTTTGTTATTCTAATTCTCAAAATTTCAATTTCCCTCAGTAAGATGAGGACTTCATCAGGCTCTTTTTCTCTCCAGTGTTTCTCTAGGACAGTGGAGGTTTGCAACCCATTCATAAAAATTATCAGTGGATACAATTAAATTTCTTTGAACTCTGTAACCTCTTTCAAGAATTATGATTATTATGAGTATACAATTTTGAATCTTGGAAATTTTCATTCAATTTTCTTATAGAGTGTTATGGATTGAATCATGCTCCCCACAATTTACATGTAGAAGTCTCTGGACCCCCAGAATGTGACTGGATTTGGAGAAAGCGTTTTTGAAAAGGCAACTGAGTTAAAATGAGGTCTTTGGGGTGAATCCTAATCCCATGTGACTGGCGTTCTTCCACAAAGAGGAAATTTGGACACAGACACTCACAGAGAAATGCACAGGGAAAAGATGACCGTCTATAAGCCAAGGAGAGAGGCCTCAGAAGAAACCAACCCTGAGGGCGTCATGATGTCAACTTCCAGCCTCCAGAACTTTGAGACAGTAAATGTCTGCTGTGTAAGCCACCCAGTCTGTGGGACCTTGTTATGGCAGCCCCAGCAAACTGGTACATATACCAAATGCCTGTCTTCCTCAGAATCTCAAACGCACCATTCCCACCTTATCCCCACCAGCACCACTGCCGTGTGCGTGCACACGCGTGCACACACTCCTCACCTCGTTAATTCCTACTCCTTACGGGATCTCTTTTCTGACCACCTTCACCCATCTGTCTTACCCTTTCTCTGCACCTTGCCCTTTAGTTTCTGAGCCACTGGCACAATTATACTCATATAACTGCTTCTGTGACAGCAGGTTACCATATATCCCCAGTATTCAGCTTGGCAAGCATTAGTTGCCATCAGTAACTTACCAAATGAATGAATGAAGCTCTGCATAAATTAAAGAGATTCTGAATTTGTTGCCTGTATTTTCACTATAATGCACTGCTTTCATTTTTAGCCCAAATGGTTTTCATTTCCATAGAATACATTTATTTTTTTCAATTGCTCTGTTTTGGCCCTTAGATTATATTTTGAAATGTCTTGCCTGATTATTACTACAATGCCCAAGAAGACCTGGCTTCCAAGCAGCAAATGCAGATTTAGAAAGGCTGAGTATTTTTGTTAATACCACTCAGACAAATAAAGACAAAAGCCACACATCATGAAGGTAAATATCCCTTGTTGGAGCCCCCTAAGCCCTAAGCTTATATCCAGCCACCATGATTTGTTTAAAATAAATGAATCCAGCAGGGAAAAATTAATAGGTATTTTTACACATCTACAAGCTTAAATATTTTATAACAATATATCCCACGTAGCCCCCACCCCCAGATCCTATAGATAATTAAAAGCACACCAATACACTAGGCTGATTTGCTGCCAGTCATTTGCAAGGGAGAAAACGATTATTCTGACATTAAACCCAGAGCAGCATGCTCCTTGTCAAAGAAGGCAAAAACTGCCTGTGGATGCTTCTGCATCACCTTTTAAGAGCTTAATTAATTTGCACACTGATAGATCTCTAAATCAGTCTAGGAACCCACCTGTTAATAAAATGATGGATGAGATTCATGTGACTTTTTTATTCTCACTGACATGTTAGAAACCCTTTGCATCTCTGCCCCAGCAGCTTCCAAAAGCCATTCGCAGTGCAACGTTCTTCCCATAAATTCGATTACTCTTATTAGGGTCGAGTCCGTGCATTCCACTCTGCAGTTGGGAGAGCATTTTTATACAGACCATTTTGTGCCCTGGAGCAACTGTCCCCACTACAGCCTTAGACGTGTTCGATTCCATATTAAAGAAGCACTTTGCAACACGGGGATGAAATCTATCTGACATCAGTAGTGCCTCTCAAAACTGACCCGTGGGGACTTGCTTCAACCAGCTCCCTGCTTAGAATCTGCCCCTTTGTCAATCAGAATTTCTCACAGCTGTCAAAAAGGCAAATAAAACTCTTCACTTCAGCAAGGGTCCTTTAACCCCACAACCCACAGCTCAGCAGAGCAAAACAACAGACCAGCAGGGCAGGGGCTTCCATCAGGGACTGGCTTCAGGCGAGGAAATGCAGTATCCAGTCCCAGATGTGCATCTTCTGCCCAGTAACGTTGGCAAAGTGTAAACAGGTTTGGGGGTGGGGCAGGGCAGGGGGCTAAATGTGGGGGAACATGACATGACTTTCGGGGGCAACATTTATGAAGTGTCAGCTAAGTGCCCAGCAGATTGGGACACCCCAATTTCACGATCCCATGAGAATGGTCTGATTATTCCCGTTGACACATCAACAACCGGAAGCTCGGAGATTTGCAGAAAGTCATCCATCACCCAACAGAGAGAGGGAGACAGGCCACAGCGAAGACTCCAGAGCCGGGCTCTGTCTGCTCCTCTGGGCACCTTTTTCCTTCCTCCCTCCTCCCCGACCTCCAGGGTGAGCAGACCCAGGCAGGCAAAGGCTGCACTTGGGCGGCCTCAGAATTCTGATCCAGGCGCCAAGAGGAACAAAAGATACAAAGCGAGCTGGTGGCCTTTGTAAATCACTTTTCCTGCTATAAACAACTATTTTTCTCACTAGTGTTTCTCTGAGGCTGATTGATACTCTCCTCTCGGAGCGGGAAACCCATGAGAAATTCCCTTTCCCTCTCAAAACTGAGGGCTTCCAGTGGGCTCAGCGCATGTGCCAAGCCCCCGCCTGCAGCCCCCAGCGTTCCATGGCGAATGGCAGCAGCGTGGGGCAGGAAGCAGCCCTGCCAAGTACTGTTCCCAGCTAAACGCTCCCCGGGCAGGCTCCGGCTTCCCATGTCAAAGCCCAGCGCCTCAGTGCTTTCTGAAGGCCACGGGCCCTGATGAATATGTGAGAAAAACAAACATTTGTCCCAGGGTTTGGGAAAAAAAGGAAGGGAAGCTTGGAGAAAGACTCCCCCAGGCAGGCCTGGGAAACCCCAAGAGTCTAATTGAAAGGGTTTAAAATAGTAAATATGAAATCTAAACCCAGATGGTTCTTTTTCAAAGAAAGCAAACCACTCATTAAGCCGATCCCTTCCTATAGGATCACCTTAAAAACAACAACAAGAAGAAAACCTGCCCCCAAGCCGTCTTGCTGCCAAGTCCCATTTGGATCACAGGGCTGAGTGGAAAAAGAGCAAAGCAAAAGTGGTTGGGAGGAGGGGGCGTATTTCTTCCCGATGCGCTCTCTTGGGTCAAGCTGGCCTTAGGGAAGTTATTGACTCCTCCTAGACCCTAGGTTCAGTCTCAAAATCATTCCCCAAAAGGGGACCCGAAAGAAAAGGAAAATGGAACCAAGTGGCCCAGAGAAATCCAGCCAGGCGAGCCTGACGTCAGCCGGAAGGAGGCCTGCAAACAAGGTGTGCAAAGCCCCTGCCCCACTGCGCTCAAGGTGCCTGGGCCTGAAATGTCCCAACAGGAAAACTGAGCAGGGCCCAAGAAAGGGACACCGAGCAAGGGTGTCTGCAATCTTGAAGATCTTACCCAAGGGGGGTGAACCCCCACCTCGTTTATTCAGTTTTCACTTGTCTTACTCCTGTGTGTGCACAGGCCACTGGGAAGAGGGACACGGCTGAGGCTGATCTGACATTCCCAAAATTCCAGTTCTCCTCGAGGAGGCCTTGTGGCCAACAACCCTGCACCCAGGGACCTTTACACACCCTGTATTTCACTAAGTCTAGACACCATCTATTGTAAGATGCACCTTTGTTTTAGAGACTACTATGAAGGAAAAAAGCTACCATCGAGACCATGACATGCCATCAATTTTTAAGAAGCAGACTGATTTTAGAGATGTTAATAAGCAAAACAAAAAGCATCATAGAATAGAATCAATGAAATACATTAATAGCTGACATTTCCTGGGAACGTAGCCGGTGCCAGGCCCGGTGCCAAATACTTCCCGTGGATCATCTCGTTCACTCCCCACAACTGTAATTATCTCCATTTTTCAAATGAGGAAGGCAGGTCTTCGAGAGCTGAATTAACTTGCCCAACATCACACAGTGTGGCCAGGATGCACACTGAGGCTTGTTTGAATCCAGAGCCCAAGCATTTATACTTGGGGGCAGGGAGTGGGGGCCCTAGAATCCCCTGGGATGGATCCTGACAATGTTCAACCCTCACCCCGCTGAGTCTCTGATTCAGTGATTCTGGAGAGCTGTCGACAAAACTGCATTTTATACAAACATCCAGGTCATTCCAATGCAGGTGGTCCAGGGGCGGCCCTTGGAGAACCTGAAGGAAGTCTCCACCTGCAGGTTCATAAATGTCAGTCCTGGGGTATCCCCTCAGCACAGTGAGTGTCAGAAAACACCGTGTAGTTTCTTTGGAGGGCTAACTAACAGCTAACGTGGGGCAGTAAATTCCGTGGCCTGTGGCATTTTAAGAGCACTCTTAATACCCGAGAGAATTGCTCTGTCCTGGTAAGTCAGCTCCGCCACAGCTGAGAAAGCACACTGCCATTCCAAAATCAAGGGCCCACTTAATATCTGGGCATTGGCATGAGGCAAGGGCTGGGCCAAGAGCATGTGTCATTTTGGGGCTGCCCGTGCAGATAAATGTGGGTCCACTGAGTACAGAGGGTAAAAAAAAAAAAAAAGTTGCTCTTTTCAATGCTGTCTTTTTTGAACCATCCCTTGGCCCTCAGTACACCTCAGTACCCCCATGGTAAACAATGCAGCCCCCAAAAGGTGGGATAACGTAAATTCCTTCTGTTGGGATAGTGACTGACTCATCACTGGACAGTCATGGGCCTCGGGCAGGAGGGACATGGGTTTGAGCCTCAGATCCAATACACTAGCCTTGCGACTTCGGGTGTCTCTAAACCTATTCACTCATCTGTATAATGGGAGTTTCTAATAACTCCTGTATGTGGTGGTTGTTAAAATAGAATGAGATCTCAGGCTTCAAGCATTTAACATAGTACCTGACGATTAAGAACTCACTAAATGTGAGTTCCTTTCAAATCCCTAAAATTAAACATACGCAATGCAGTGTTTTTACAAGGAAGAAAAATATGTGCATCAAGAAATCAAACAATAGGAGGAACAGCAACTCCAAAAAAAGAGCTGATAATCTTCACTTTCGGTTTGTAGTTCTTAAACTTTTCTAGCAACAGAGCAGTTGTTAAGGATACTGGCTCTAGATTGCTGGAGTTTGTATCCTGGCCTTGTGACCTTAAGCTGGTCTCCTATCTTTTCCAACCCCATGAAAAACTGGAGAAGATTTTGAAATAGACAAAAGGGGTAACTGGGTGTTCTGGCCCCTATATCCTCTGGGTTACCGCCTCCGTGCATTGACTTAAAGCCGTTTTATAATTCTCTAAGTTGTAGAAAATGTATAGTTAAGGTGAGTCATTCTCGTCCACAGAAATACAGACACGTTTCAGTAACTTCTTACTGATTCTCTCATTAATGAGTTCAATAAAATCTTGACCTGTGTTCATTTTATATGAGAGTCATGATTTTACTTTTCAAAAACATTTACTTTTTGAAAACATTTATCCTTAGACATTAAGCCTCTATTCCCTCGTCTGTGTGTTGAAATGTCCACATCATAGGATGGTAGTGAGAATAAAAGGGACGGATATCCATGCAAAGCCCTCGGCACGGTGTCTGGCACAGCAAGACACACTGTCAAAATTGAGCAACGGTTGTTGAATGGAGTGTTCTCAGTCTTAAGTTTTTCTCCGAAAAGTTTTTTCTTAAATATTTATCACTCGTTATTGTTCCTTTACTAGTGAGCACTCACAGATCAAATAAATAAATAAACAAACAGTAAATGAACAGTAATTTTAAAAATTAGAGGGATACGGCTGTGGTTAATGAGAGCTTGGATTTGAGGAAGATGTGGTTTTATGTTTGTTTCTTGAGGACACATGTATGCTAGTGGCTGCAATCTTGCATTGCTTACATATATATTCCACTATTGAATTATTTCTAGTTTATGTGATGAAGACAACTGTATCAATATTTCATAGTATCTCCCAAACAATACAGGGACTTCCAGATGTCCTGCACCTGAATAACTTTGAACACCACTTATCTGGGGGGCTCATTAAAAGCAGGAGACAGGGAATCAGAGCACCTACTCCTGCCAGAATTATTTTATACAGATACAATGAAGTCATTCTTTTTCACCTGGGATTAAGGACTCTTCAGAACGGCGACGACTTAGAGAAAAAGCAGAAAATAAGAAGAACAACAGCTGCCAGTCTTATAGCACTGAAACCAATAATCTGTTTATCCATCCAGCAGCACTCTCCCACATCTGCAAGGAGTTCAGAGTCTAGTGGGGGAGAGGGACAGTTTTCATGAACGTGTTCCCCAAACAGAGAGAGTACGATGAGCTCCAGCAGAGGTAAACAGAGGCAGAGACACGGGGACAGAACCTATATCACAGAGGGGACACCGCTTGTGTTGACTCTTGGAGGAACTGAGCGTGAGAGGGGAACAGTGGAGGAGGACGTATCAGGCAGAGGGCCGGGCAAGTGATAGCGAGGTGCAAAGAGCACGCTGGTGGAAGGAAGAGAAGGACGTCAATTTGGCTTGAAATATTGAAAAAAAAGTGACACAGGGCTAGGAAGGCAGCCCAGGACCATATCAGTTACAAGCAGCCTTTTGAGCCCGCCTGAGGTTGGTGTTACAGTCCCCATTATAAAGATGAAGAAAATTTAAAACCAGAGAAGTTTGAGAATCTAAGATTACGTATTTTGTAATCACTAGAGCTGGGTTTTCAAAGACCTCTGCTTTTCCTCAGTATATGGTACTGTCAAGACCTAAGAACCACAAAGAATCTGAAAAGACTCCTGAAAGCCTTAACTAAAAGCAAATTTCTAGACTACATCTCAGTCCTGGCCCTAATTCATGACAGAAAACAAAGAATCATTCTCCGTCTAGTCATGAATGCCCAGGTCCCCTAGTTTCTGCTTTGCACGGCCTCTGTCAACAAATGACAGAGACCACGGAAGCACCTCGCTGTTTCCTCCGCAGCTGTCTCTTATTCCCCCAAAGCTGTTCTCTGCCAGGGAAGCAGCAGCCATGTGCTCTTTCCCCGCAGCTCTGTCCTCCCCGCCCTGCCCTGCATCCGCATCACCAGGCAGACATGGGGCTGAGTGGGGGACGCATGACCCTCATCCATCCTGAGCCCTGGGGGCCCTGGTTGGGAGATCCTCGCAAGAGATTAAGAGGATTTCCTTGGTTCATCTTTGTTTCTAGGGGAACATTTCCCCAGCAAGGAGATGGCCAAGAGATGTCCACCCATGCACACAATGTCCTGCGCAAGTGATTGTCAGCACCTGGGCAAAGCAGCACGTGCCAGCAGCAACTGAAGCCACCGGAAGTACGTCATCAACCCTCAGGTACACTCAGCCCAGCTTAAGAACAAGCACAAACAAAGGCTGCTTTTTTTTCCAACTTTCCTCCCCTCCTCCACTACCAAATGCGAGAGGCCAGCCTTTAGGCTGCCAGGCTAGAAAGGTGGTCAGGAACATGGGCTCCAAGAGTCAAGCCCACTCGTTCAAGCCATGCCTCAGACTCTCCACTGCGTGGCCAGTATCCCAAGTGCTGATGCCGAGTCTCTCCCCTTTACTTCCCCCAGTCACTCCCACTTGAGCATAGATTGGAAATGCAGGCTGTGTTTCCTGGGAACACCAGTGTATATTTGGAAAAGTAGAGTTAGGACTTTGACCTTCATGGCGTGTTATATCCAAAGGCAAAGCTCACCTTACCAAGGGTCATGTAAAGAAAGGAACCCAGTTCTGACACTAAGGACAAAAATCACATAAAATTGAAATAATAACTTTGGTGCCTTTGCAAAGTGATGCTGTGAATCGCTCGGTAATCAAGGCAGGTGTGTTCTACAGCAAAGTCCCCACGTCCTGAGTTGTCCAAGACAGTCTCCTTTTAAATATGTCGACTGATAACGAATTGCGAGGGTTAGAGCTGGTTGTACAAGACAAGCCAGCAGAAAGGCCCACCTGAAGCTGGGGGAGGTTGGCTAAATAGAAAGTCGAGTCAGGGTAGAACAGAGAGAAGTGACGTAGGACCAGCTTGGAGCTGTGATGATGGAGGAAAAATGGTGATCATTCTTTATTAAAAAGACAATCAAGTTTAAATAATATGTGACGGGGGGGAAAAATTATCAAACTTTATGTGTTTTACAATCTATTAGGGATTAGATGCTTTGCTTCTCAGATGCCAAAAACAATGAATCTCCAGTTTTGTGTTATAAAGTGAACATTTTAATTACCAGGAAATTTTTATTTGTACAACATAAAGAAAAAGATAGGGTTACAGTACCCGAGGGGCAAAAGTTAGTTTACACTCTTAAAAAATAATAACTTTTGGCCAGGTGTGGTAGCTCACACCTGTAATCCCAGCAATTTGGGAGGCTAAGGTGGGAGAATAGCTTGAGGCCAGGCGTTTGAGACCAGCCTGGGCAACATTGTGAGACACAGTGTTTCATAGAAACACTATGAAAACTTTTTAAAAATTAGCCAGGCGTGGTGGTGTGCACCCGTGCACCCATCTTTGTGCATAACTCTTGGCTCGCTTACCTAAATTATTTACTCAGGAAAAAAAAAATTCCTAGAACTGGAATTGCTGAATGGAGCGTTTATACTTTTTCTAAGGTTATTGCTCCACATTGTCACAAAGCCCTCTGGAAAGCCTGGACCCATTTCCCCTCCCCCAGCAATGTAGGACAACACGCATTCCCTACCCCTCCACCAGCTGCCGGCATTGTAAAACATTTTGATCTTTGTTTGCACATTTTTAATAAAGCCCACGATCGGTCTGCTTTTTCTAGACCTCCAACGTGCCGGGACAGAGCCAGGGGAGAGGAGGACCAGGCAGCGGCAGGCACTCTGGGTGCCGGAAGCCCCTTTCTGGACCTTTCTCTTCCCAAGGGGAAAATGAAAAGGCCCCCCGCGGGGAACAACGTCTTTATGTGTCAACTGGAGGTTGGAGCAACTCTGCGCCAAGAAGGGGCCGAGGGCGTCTGCAGCCGGCCTCCTTTGCACGCCCAGGTGGAAAGACTCGCACTCTCCCTCCGCTTCCGCCGTCCCAAACATCTGCTGGGGAAAGGGGCCAGGGAAGAAAGGGGAAACACAAACACAGGGGCGAGAAGGGAACAGCCCGGTCTGCAGGTTAGAAGGGCAGTCTGTTCCCACCAGGGACCCCCTTTCAGCTGCAAACTGCTGTAGTTGACATTTCAATGCGACCCGGGGGAGGGGAACGGGAGGGAGAAGAGAGCAAGGGGGCCGGGCTGGAGACCTGAATAGGGCTGGGGAGACAAAAAATCTGCATCTCTTTAATTCTGCCACTTGTTCTTTCTCCCTTTTTTCCCTCACCAGAATGTGACATTCAGGAGCAAAAAGGTTTTCTCTCACTCTCTCACTCTCTTTCTT
>RJWJ010007729.1:28543-56555 GCA_004363605.1 Indri indri | reverse complement strand
GAAAATACCCAGTAATATGAGTCTGACAGATCTCCACTGGATTTTGAAATCAGGATGTAGCCGATGATCTCAGTGATCAAAGGAGAGGAGGGAAAAGACACCAGGTCGCAGTGAGATAAGGATGAAGTGGAGGTAAAACAGCAGTGATAGTAGGAGTCAAAAGTTAATTGCACATGAAAAAAACCAAATTTGAATTAGCTTAGGAAAGAGGGCAGATATGTTGGCCCAGGTAACCAAACATGGGACATGAGTAGCAAATGGAACCAGAGTCTCAAATATCGTCAAGACTTTCTCTGTGTCTCCGGTTTCTGTTTTTAATTTCATTTTATTTTGCTTGTCAGTTTCATTTTCTCCTATTGATTTTTAAATCGACTTTTTATTTGGAATAATTTTAGATTTATACAAAAGTTGCAAAGATAGTAGTAAGAGATCCCATATACCCCTCACTCAGTTTCCTCTAATTAACATTGCCTAACATTGGTACATTATTATTAACCAAACTGTAGACTTTGTTCTGATTTTACCAGTTTTTTTCACTAATGTCCTTTTTCTATCCCAGGATTCAGTCCAGGATACCAAATTGTTTAGTCATCACATTTAGTTTCCTCTGCTCGGCAACAGTTTCTCCATCTTTCCTTTTTTTAAGACCTTGACAGTTTTGTAAATGTCCCTCGATTTGGATTTCTCTGATGTTTTCCTTATGATTAAATTGCAGAGAAAGAATACCACAGTGGTGAAGTGGCCTTCTCACCATATCATATCAAGGGCTACATGATTATCAACATGAATTTTCACTGGTGATATCAGCCTTGATCACTGGGTTAAGGTGCATCTGCCAGGTTTCTCCATTGTAAAGCTACTTTTTTTCCCTTTCCATATTCTGTTCTTTGGAAGTGAATCACTAAGTCCCATACTTCTGGAGGGGTGAGGTGGGGAGAGGGAGGACATTAAGCTCCGCCTCCTAGGGGAGTGCATATGATGTATATTATTTGAAATTCTTCTGTATGGAAGATTTGTCTCTTCTCCTTCCTATTGATTTTTAAAATTAATGTTCAAATCCATATTAAATGTGTACTTAGTTTAAAAAAAAATAGACCCTATAACAACAAATTCAGAAATCCTGGGGAAAGACTCTGGATGGCCTGGGTTGATCCAGGTACCCATCCAGATCAATCTTGGGAGCAGGGGGCACAGTCACTTAAAAGATGGCAGCTCCCATTCAGACTGATGATTAAAAATGCTTTGGCATACACCTTTCCTTTTGCCCAGGGCATACTTTGGTCCTTTCCTCTATTAAGTGTTCTCTCATTTAACCTTTCGGTCTTAGCTGAATCATCACTTCATCACAGACACTCTGCCTGACCTCCCTGACTGGGTCAAATTCCAATATTATGGTCATCATAGTGCCTGATTCTTCTCCTTTGTGGCAATTATCACAGTCGCAAGTTTACGTTCTTTCTGGTATTAAATGTCTATGTACTCCACTAAGCAGTAAACCTGGTTGTTCACCACTGTAGCACATATATGCTGTGCCTGCAGAAGGAGAGAGAGAGAGAGAGAGAGAGAGAGAGAGAGAGAGAGAGAGAGAGAGAGAGAGAGAGAGAGAGAGAGGGAGAGAAGGTAAGTAATGGGGTTGGCAGAAGGCAGAAGGAGTGGGGAAGAGGAAGGTCGAGGGAGAGCTGCTTGGAAGAAAGCAACAGGAGCATGTTTAATACCGTGGGTAAGGAGCTGACAGAAAGAATGGAAGAAGGTCTCAGAGGACAGAGAAGGGACCGAAGAATTAACCATGACAGGGAGGGATTGTTCTTTACCAGGAAGAGAAGTACCTCTTCCTTCAAGACTAAAAGGGATGACGAAGGGGGATGCAGATAAGCATGTGTGTGAGGTATTTGGCAGTAGGGGTGGAAAGTGGACAAGGCAGGAGTTTGAGGCCGTCTTACCTGATGATCTCATTCTCTCTGAAGAGGAGTTGGGACTTTGTGGAAAATGGGCGCAGGGGAGGCAGTATGTTAGAAATCTTGAGGAAAGTTTTAAAGGAGTGGAGACACTGTTAGGGGTAACGATGGCTGGTGGCCTTACAGGCCTAAAGGACCAAGGAGTTGAGGATGCTAGTGAGAGAACAAAGGATACAGGCACAACTACACCTAAGACCTTGATGAGAAAGAGGGAAGGTCATTTCATGACAACACTGAGGAGGGTAGAGGCTTGTATAATAAAATGGCATGATTCTCAATGGTTGGTGGGTAGGGATGGAGAAGTAGTTGTCTCTATTTGGGCCTTGGGGAGCCTGGAGAGTGCTGACTCTTTTCCTCTCCTCCCCAGACATGTGGAAGAACGTGCAGAAGTAGAGTACTTAAGTGAAGCCAGTCTCTTACACAGGAAGTGGAGGCTCAAAGTTGTATAAAGGAGCTGAAAATTCAGAAGTTTGTCACCATGAAATGGAGGCTTCAGAACAGGAGAGATTGAGGATCTATGATGGGAAGGGCTGAAAGGCAGGGAAGCAGTGGGAGGCCAATTAACTAGGGGCAAGGAAGGGCAGCTCAGTGTGGGGATGACCAAATGGGGAAGGAAAAATGACCCAAAAGGTCTGGCTTGTGAACAATGGTCCTGAATGACAGGATGAGAGGCAGACAATTTTCACTGGCTCTGCTGTTCATCTGTTCCTTCTTAGTGAGCGGGAGGCACTGGGTATCAACAGCGCTTGGTTTCAGACTGCTCCAAGCCTTAGCACCCAGTTCAGAACACTCATAAATCACAAGCCATTAGAGCTTCTCAGTAGAGCTCAGCCCCGGAAGAAGCAAGCAGAAGTATTAAAAAATGGCCAGAGTCCAACACTGATGGGGTTGGGATCTTTCAAGAGTTAGGATGTGTTCCGGGCTCCAAAGGGCTTCAACTCCCTGTAGAGACTCTAGGAAAGAAAAAGGAAATTCCCGATTCTCTCCCACAGAGCAAAAGCCAGAGAAAGTAGAAGGCGATGAGATCTAGAACACAGGTGTAGAGATTAAATGTGGAGAGGAGGAAGGATTCCCCTCCACTGGGATGGGAAGTAAGGAAAGCCAGTTCTGTGGATTTCAATTCACAGAGTGATCAATTTGCTGGAATTTACCAATTTTGTCAATTCACCAAAATTTTGTTTCTTTTAATTATGTGTAAAGCTTACAATTTGCATGGTTGGGCTGATTTTAACAACTTTTGAGGATTTCTACAAAGTATCAGTTGACCAATTCAGTTTAGCTTAGTTTTACTTTTAACTTATTTGCAGCTGTTTCGCTGAAGTCATTTTGCTATGGCTGGCCAAAGTTCAGTGTATTCTAAGTTTTTCCTTATTTTGGATCTGTGACTTTTGGGAATGGGAATTTCTTGTGCATTTTACTCTGCAAGTGTTGTGCAATGACTCAAATGTCAAAATTTTTTTAAACGATTAAACAATATGGGGGGAGATTCTCTCTTCCAAAATATTTTTAATCCAACAGTTTGTCTTTTTTCTTTTTTGTGCATTTATAATTTTAATAGGTATTAGATGTGAGCTAAAATATGGCCCTGCTGTATTTCTATACTTGTTGGTAAACAGTATAGTAATTACTATAATAAGTGATAAAATTAATAATATAATATAAATTCTATTATAAACTCATTATTTCAAGACAGTTTTTCCAAGATATCAGGATGGCCATTAATAAATGGGTCTCCTACCATATTGACATCTGAAAAATATTTGCAGAATTTCTGCCAGTTCCATTCATATCACGATAGGAAGACTGTACTTTAGGAGGATCTCTGCTTATCCTTAGTGATCCTGTAGTTGTTACTACTTCTAAATAGTTAAGTTTTCACTTTGGCTTTACTTTTTATTTTTTTAAGTAACAGTTTTAGAGATACAATTTACATACCATAAAGTTCATCCCTTTAAAGTGTACAATTCACAGTGGTTTTTAGTATATTCATGGAGCTGTGCATCTATCACTACAATCAAATTCCAGAATTTCATCACCCAAAAACAAACCCCATACCCATTAGCAGTCACTCTATTCCCTCCTCCCCCCAGCCCCTGGCAACCAATAACTTACTTTCTGTCTCTATGAATTTGACTTTTCTGGACATTTCATATAAATCGAATCATATAATATGTGGCCTTTTGAGTCTGGCTTTTTTCACGTAGCGTAATTCATTCAGTATTCATCCATGATGTAGCATGTATCAGGTATCAGTACTTCATTTCTTGGCTTAGTGATATTCCCTTGTTTGGATATACCACATTTTGTTTATCCATTCTTCAGTTGATGGACATTTGGATTGTTTCCACTTTTGGGCTATTTTATAAATAATGCTGCTATGAACATTTGTATGTGTGTTTTTGTGTGGACATATCTCTTGGTTATATACCTAGGAGTGGAATTGCTAGTATGGTATATAACTCTGTTTAACATTTTGAGGAACTATTTGAGGAAGTTTGCCAAACAATTTCTAAAGCAGCTACACCATTTTATACTTCCACAAGCAGTGTGTGAGGGTTCCAATTTCTCCATATCCCTGCCAACACTTGTTATCTTTTAGATGTTACCCAGCTGGATGTGAAGTGGTATCTTGTTGTAGTTTTGATTTGTATTTCCCTAATAACTGATGATGTTGAGCATCTTTTTATATGCTTATTGACCATTTATATATTTTCTTCTGTGGCTTATTTCAAGATTTTCTCTTTGTTTTTGATTTTCTGTAGTTTTTGATTTTCTGATATGCCCACGCATAGACTTTTTTCAATATTTATCTTACTTGTTCTCTGAGCTTTCTGGATCTGCGGCTTGCTGTCTGTCATTAATTTCAGAAAATATTCTTCAAATATTTCTTCTGTTCCTTTCTCCCTTTCGTTCTCCTTCTTTCATGTTCCTATTACATATATTCAATACTTTTTGTTATTGTCCCACAGTTATTGGATTTTCTGTTTCATTTTTTTAAGAGATGGGCTCTCACTCTGTCGCCCAGGCTGGAGTACAGTGACATGATCATAGCTCATGGCAGCCTCAAATTCCTGGGCTCAAGCGATCCTCCCACCTCAGCATCCTGAGTAGCTGGGATTATAGGCATGCACCACCACGCCTGGCTAATTGTTTTAGAGATGGGGGTCTTGCTATGTAACCAAGGATGGTCTTGAACTCTTTGGTTTAAGTGATCCTCCCGCCTCAGACTCTTGAGTAGCTGGGATTACAGGCACGAGCCATCACACTCAGCCCTTTTTCCTTTCTTTTCTTCTCCTTGCTTTCAGTTTGGGAAGCTTCTGTTGACATATTTTCAAGCTCACTGATTCTTCCCTTGGCTGTGTTCAGTCAAAGACATTCTTTATTTCCATCACAATGTTTTTAATTTCTAACATTTCCTTTTGATTGTTTCTTAGTGTTTCCGTTGCTCTGCTTACATTATCCACTGTTCTTGTATGCTATTCACTTTTTCCATTAGAGTCCTTAGCATATAATCATAGTTATTTTAAGTTTCCAGTCTGATAATTCCAAAATATGTGCTATATTTTTGAGTCTAGTTCTGATGCTTGCTTTGCATTTTCAGATTGTGAGGGGTTTTTGTTTTGTTTTGTTTTTTGCCTTTTGGAATACCTTGTAATTTTTTGTTGAAACTGGATATGAGGTGTGAGGTAAAAGGAACTGAGGCAGATAGCATTTTAATGTGAGGTTTTGCATTTATCTGGCTAGGATTTCGGCTGTATTTACTATTTGCTGTAGCTATGGTCTTGTTAGTGGCCTCTGAGTGGAGTTTTTTCCCCAGGTTCTTGGTGATAGGAAAAGAATTTCAGGAAGCACCACTTAAATCAAGCAAGCAACAGTTTTTTATTGAAAGTGAAAGTATACTCTCAAGAGAAAGAGAATGGGCAGATTCGAAAAGAGCAGCTGCACTGGGGGGAAGTGGTTTTTGGTCTTTTGAAGTCTTACTAATAAGGGGAAGAATATTCAAGACTTGGTTGGCTTTTACTAAGAATTTAGGTAGTAATTCCTAGGATCGAGTTCCCTCCCATTTTTATACTTTATATGGTTGTTTCAAAACTGTCATGGCAATTTCAGGCAGAGAAATTTTAGCACTGCAATGTAAATGATATTGTAATTAGCCAAAGTTCAAGTAAAGTGACAGAGATAGCTGACAAGCTGGTTGAAGCTGGTTTTTGCCTGTGGTTATCAGCCCCTCTAGTTAGCTTCTGCTTGAGGGTTATTTACTTCTAACACTTGGCATCCAGTCTTCAAGCCCCTGTATCTGGTCTCAGCCCTGTTTCCTAGTCTTCTACTCTAACAGCATCAGAGGCTAAAATTTTCCTCTAGTATTCTTGTTTTTGTCTTTGGGTTTTTCTAGAGACTCCTTCTTAAATAGGGTGTGAAGCTTGCAGTTCTTTTAGCTGTAACGGCCTGTCGTTACACAGGAGCCTAATGATGTGGTAAGAAGATAGGGATGGGGGAGGAGAGCATTCTTATGATTAGAGCTCAGTCTTTCAGTGAGCCTATGTCCCTAGGCTGTGACCTTCACAAGTGCTTCTCAGCTCCCCCACCTCACCTTAGAGAGACAGGAAAGCTAGGGGGGATGAAGATTGGGTATTTCCCTTCCTCCATGTTCGTTTTTGTTGAGGGCAGGCCTTTTAAGGAGAGCAGAGAACTCTGGGTATATTTCAAATTTGTTGCAGTTTCTGTCCCCCTGCTGGAGGCATGAGAAAATTTCCTCCAGTCTTCACCGTGAGAACCTGGTGGGACTCCCAGTTCTTGTTAAACTAGAAATTGGCTATGTCTCTTTGGAGACATGTCTATTCAAATCCTTTGACCATTTTTAAATTGGGTTATTTGTTTTTTTCTTGTCGAGTTGTAAGGATTGTTTATACATTCTAGACACAAGTCCCTTATTAGATATGTGAGTTGCAAATATATTCTCCCATTCTGTGAACTTTCTTTTCATTTTCTTGATGATGTGCTTTGAAGCACAAACATTTTTAATCGTAATGAAGTCCAATTAACTAATTTTTCTTTTGTTGCTTGTGATTTTAGTGTCATATCTAAGAAACTATTGTCCAAGGTTGAGAAGATTTACTTGCCGTGTTTTTTTCTAAGAGTTTTAATAACTTCAGCTCTTACATTCAGGTCAATTATCCATTTTAGTTAATTTTTCTATGTGTTATGAGATAGGGAGCATAACTTCATTCTTTTGCATATGGATATCTAGTTGTCCCAGCATCATTTGTTGAAAAGACTTCTCTTTCCCTATTCAATTTTCTTGTCATCCTTGTAAAAAATAAATTGAACGTAAATGTAAGGGTTTATTTGTGAACTCTCAGTTCTATTCCATTGATCTATATTTCTGTTCTTATGCCAGTACCCAGTCTTGATTACTTCATAGTAAGTTTTAAAATCAGGGAGTGGCTGGGCATGGTGGCTCATGCCTGTAATCTTAGCATTTTAGGAGGCAGAGGCAGGAAGATGGCTTGAGCCCAGGTGTTTGAAGTTGTAGTGAGCTATGATGATGCCACTGCACTCTAGCCTGGGCAACAGAGCAAGACACTACCTCAAAAAAATAAACAAATAACATCAGGAAATGTGAATTCTCCAATTCTTTCCTCTTTTTCAAGATTATTTTGGCTATTCTTTTTTTTTTTCTTTTTCTCGTTTTTAGAATCATCCAGTCCAAAATGTCATATTTTGGCTATTCTGTTCCTCGAATTTCCATATGAATTTCAGGATTGGTTTGACAATTTCTACAAAAAAGGCAGCTGCGATTTTGATAGGGATTGTGTTGAATTTATAAGTCAATTTGGCATCTCAATAATGTTAAATCTTCTAATCTGTGAACATGTGATGTCTTTCCATTTATTTAGGCCTTTTAAAAATTCTCTCAACAATGTTTTGTAGTTTTCAGCATATAAATCTTGTCCTTCTTTTGTTAAGTTTATTCCTAAGCATTTTATTCTGTTTCATGCTATTGTAAATAGAATTGTTTTGTTAATTTATTTTTGGGTTGTTCCTTGCTACTGTGTAGGAATACAATTGATTTTTGCATGCCCCTCTTGCATCCTGTAACCTTGCTGAACTTATTTATTAATTTTAATACGGGTTTTTTTGGGGGGAGAGGTGTGGATTCCTTAGGATTTTTTACATATAAGACCATGTCATCTGTGAATATAGTTTTACTTCTTCCTGTCCAATATAAATGTCTTAGTAAATGTCAATAAATGAATAATTTTTCTTGCCTAGTTGCCCTGGTAGAACCTCTAGTACAACGTTGAATAGAAGTGGCAAGAGTGGACATCCTTATGTTGTTCCTGATTTTAGGGGGAAATCATCCAGTCTTTTAATATTAAGTACGATGTTAGGTGTAGTTTTTCATACATGCCTTGTATTAGGTTTAGAAAGTTCCCTTTATTCCTAGTTTATTATTTTATGGTGAAAAGTTGTCCAATTTTCTCAAATGCTTTTTCTGTGTGTACCAAGATGTTCACATGGTTTCATTTTTTTATTCTATTGGTATGATGTGGTGTATTATAGTAATTGATTTTAGGATGGTAAAATAACCTTGCATTCCTGGGATAAACCCCATTTAGCATGGTGTATAATTCCTTTTATGTGCTGTTAGATTTGGTTTGCTGGTATTTTGTTGAGAAATTTTGCATGTATATTCACAAGAGGTATTGATCTGTATTTTTGTTTTCTTCTTATACGTTTGTCTGGTTTTAGTATCAGGGTAATACTTGCCCTCATGGAGTGAGTTGGAAAGTGCTCATTTTAACTGTTTTTAATTAATAGACCTGTTTATCAGCTTGATAAAATGAGCATTATCTATTTGTTTTGGGCATCTGAATTCTAAGTGTATGAAATGTGTGTCACACACAAAACTGACACAGTTGAGTTTGAAATCTGCCACATAATCAATCTAATGAAGAGACTTCGGTAAAACTAAAACTACACAAAGTCAAACTGAAACCAATTGAAAACTTTAAAGAAGGAAATCCACAAAGCTATTAAACCTTTCCATGCAACACAATTGCTATAATCTTTATAAATCACTAATAGAAACAAATTTTTGGTGAATCGATAATTTACCAAATTAGATTTTGGTTTCCAGAAGCAAATATTTTTAAGTTGGTAAATTTAGAAAATTTGGTGAGTTGGCCTTTGGGTAGCTTGGTCATTGGGTGAGTTGTCTTTAGTAAATACACTTTCAGTTAATTGTCTAGTCCCTGGGTGCTGATAAAGGTCAAGAGGATAAGGGATTGAGGAGACTATACTTACAGCCTCCATTTTTTTCCTAAGAAGTAGGCAATGAGGTTAAGTGCTGATGGCAAGAGGTGAAGGTGATGTAGAGGGTTTAAGAAAAGGGGAGAAAGTTTGCAGGAGTAAATGAGGTAGCAGGATTGGGCCACACAAATTTGTTGAGTTGTGTACCAGCTCTGTTGGTACCAATTCCAATGGCTCTGTGATGTTTTTGTTCCTAGGAGTACTCAGTGATGATGGCTCAGGAATAGAAAAAATCTGGTGATTAGTAGGTGGGTGGAAGAGAAAGACAAGGCTGGCATGAGAATGGTGGTATTGGATCATGACATTCAGGCTGGGTTGGAAAGGAAGAAAGGCATGGTACACATGGGGATAAAAGAGAGGGTCCAAAGGGCTGGAGTTTCAAGAGGTTGGAGGTTTGATATCTGTGTATAAGGGGATGAGGAAGCCAGAGACAAGAAGCTATAAACAGACTGGGCTGGTTCAATGGGTTACTGGAGGTGAGGACAATATAGAACTGTGGAGACAGGCTTGGATGGGACATCTACATGGATGCAGCAAACACATGGATAGGATGATAGCAGGTCTTGGGATGGTAAGACATTACTGGGCCTAAGACTTCACTGAATGTGAGTGACCGGGAGTGTCTTCCCTCACCCCCAACTCCCATCAGCTCAGCATGAATGGTCCAGCCTGTTATAAAAATGGAGGGGGATCGGGTTCTGTGTTTGCAAAACTCCTCCAGAGAGGTTTTGACCTTCCTGTATTTGCTTCAGTCTCTGCTAACTCCATGTGGAGTTCTCAGTCAACGTTTTCAATTCATGACATTCTGTCTGTCTGTTCTAATCTATCCTGTTACACCTCCAGTTGACTAAGTTTAGTGATTCGTTTTGTGACTAGCTCTGGGCTACATACTGTACATGCTTTCTCCTCAATGATAGACATGCTCAAACTGCAAGCTTGACAACTGGCTTCCTGTGGGGTGGACCAGCAGGTACTCTAGACTTCTTATCCCTTACCAGCAAAGGCCGAGACCATCAGGATGAGGTGGTACAGCCAATGTCCTGTGTTCCAAAAAAGAAAGGGCTTTACACAAAGGTGGAAGTGCTATGGAAGCCACAATGAAGAATGAGGAAAAAGCTCCATGCCCCCTTGCCCTCAACCTAAGATTTTGTATTTTTCCATCAACTTATATATACCCTTCAGGTCTGTTTCTACAACTAAGGCCTGGAAAAAGTGCTTATTATAAAATGAATACATTAATCTTCAAAATTCACTTTTATAATGTGTCTTTCAAGTTGCTGATGTGTCTCTGCCCTGTCTCCCCTTTTTATTGTCATCAAACTTCTTGAGTCATCTTTATGGTTTCTGCTTTTGCCCCTCTCAAGAGACAGCTCTATCAGAGGTCAACAGTGAATGTTCTAATTTCCAAGTGCAGTGGCCAAAGATATTCATTAAACCACTACTCTGGAGTCTGGCCAACATCGGGTTCTGAGAATACAAAAATTAACTGATGTCTGCTCCTGAGAACCCACAATCTACTGGGGGAGATAGACACAAATCAATGTTTTGACACTCTCTTCCCCTAGAGTTTGAGACACCAACGTACTATTTGTAGTCCTCCTTTACATCCTCTTAAGAGGGCTCCTCTTTCTCTCTCTGTCTGGCCTTTGTAGGTCGGCTCTATCCTAGGCTTTCTTTTTCTCTTACTCTACATTTTCTGTCTGGGAAATCTCATCTAAACCAATTGCTTCAGTTCCCATGTATGTGTGTGTAACTTTCAAGTCTGAATTGCTAGCTTACATATATCCTCTGAGCTTCAGAAAAACTGTTATCAAGACAGCTCCTTAACATGAATATGTCTACAACAAAGTTCATCACAGTAATCCTAGATCTACTTCTCCTCTGCTATCCTCATTCTCTGTGAATGAAATTTCTCTACCTAGTATTATCCTTGACTCTTTTTTTTTGAAACAGGGTCTTGCCCTGTCTCCCAGGCTAGAGTACAGTGGCATCATCATAGCTCACTGCAACCTCAAACTCCAGGGCTTGAGTGATCCTCCTGCCTCAGCCTCCTAAGTAGCTGGGACTACAGGTGCATGCCACCACACCCAGCTGATTTTTCTATTTTTTTTTTTTAATAGAGATGAGGTTTCGTTCTGGCTCAGGCTGGTCCCAAACTCCAGGCCTTAAATGATCCTCCCACCTCAGCCTCCCAAAGTGCTAGGATTACAGGCATGAGCTACCATGCCTGGCCTATCTTTGACTCTTAACTTCTTCCCCCATCTCATATAACCACACACAATGTCTGGTCTAGTCTATCTTTTCTACAGCTATCTGATCTGTCAGTTTATCTCCATTCTCCCTGGCTTTGGCCTCATCTGGTTTTCCAACAACTCCCGATGGATTCCTTAAGTAGCTTCCTATTTGGTTTCCTGGCTTCTAATCTTGCCCCTCTAACCCAGCTTCCAGAATGATGCAAGAATAACCTTTCTGAAATCTAAATCTGATCCCTTTTCTCTCCATTTAAAGATCCTTCAGTGGCTTCCCCTAGTCTTCAGGATAAAATCCAAACACTTTATCATGTCTTACAGGGCCCTTTGTAACCTGATCTTGCCTGGCTTTCCTGCTTCATTTCCTTCACTTTTTCCTCATATAGTAAATCCCAGCTGTACCAAATTACTTACTTGCAATTTCTCAACCATTCCATACTGTTTCTTAATTCAGTGCATTTATACCTACAGATCTTGCTGCCTGGAATGCCCTCTCAACTGATTTCTCTCCCTCATGCTTGATGAATTCCTACTTATACTTCAAGATTCATCCCTAGTATTATTTCTTCTGAGAAGTTCCACACTGACCTTCTTTCTTGGTGCTCCAGGATGCCTCATGTGTAACCACTTTCAAAGTACCGGTCTTACTATGTTGTACTTGTTTATGATCTGTCCCTCCAATTGGTCTGTTGGGCCTTTGAGGGGTCATCCCTGTATTCTCGATACTAACACAGTGCTTTGAAGGGAGAAGAAATATGCTTGCTAAATTTATTTGATAATTATTGAGTGCCTCCTATGTACAAAGAAGGCACTGTGCTAGGTACCATGATGAATTTTGCAGGTTCCCTTTCCTCTCTTAAAGACAACTTCTCAGTTGCCTTCATAGGTTCTGTATCCTGTCTGTCCCCTAATGCCTGACCTCAGTCTTCTCTCCCTCTACATATACACTCTGAGTCACTCCATCCATTTCCTAAGCTTTAATTGCTGACAACTCCCAACACTTTTTTCCCAGCAAAGACTTCTTTCCCAAGCTTCAGGTGCTCCCAGGCATCTCAAATGCAGCACATACAAAACTGAACTATCTTCCCGTTCTTTTATTCCTTCTGGGATAACAGAAGAAGATAATTATAGAAAAGCTTCTGAAACCATTTTAAGGAAAAGTAATTAGAAATTAAGTGAGGACAATGCCATTAAGCTTTCAGTGACATCCCTAGGTACAGTTTTTGTGTTTTCCTCCCCTTGAAGTGAATACTAGTAAAATTTCTTTAATGCTGCACTTTCCATACTGGGCTACAGAGTGGTGTACTAAGGTATATGTGGAGGCAATGTGTAAACAAGGCCTGTCTTCCCAGGGGATCAATTTTGATAGAAGGTTGTGTGGTTTTGTGTGTGTGTGTGTGTGTGTGTGTGTATGTGATGTACAATATTTAATTAGCAAGAACTAAAAACATGATTTTTATATTAAACAGATATAATGTGGAACAGAACACAAAATGTCAAAAAAGTTTAAACTCCTGTCCTCAAAATGTAAGCACATAGACCAATTCTATTATTAAGGCATCTCAGATTTAACTACCAAATGTTATGTCCCAGAGTTAAAGGGGAGCTATCCTATGCCTATACATTTAAGAGCACAGAGAGGAAAGCCTGAAGGTATAGACACTAGCCAGGCATGAACAATGGGGAATCAGCTTTGCAAGAAGTTCTTTTTCAGATGAAGGAGGAGGAAATGGGAGAAGGGAGGAGTTAGTGGGTCCAAAATGCAAAGTTAGGCTGAAGAACTCTGTACAGCACATTGATTCATTCAATAGATGAACATTTATAGATGCCTAGTTTGTCTCATGTTCTTTACTGGGTGGTGGGAGAGGTGAATTAGATGTGTTCTTTGTCCTTAAGGAGTTCACCATTTAGTGATGGGTGCCAAACAATATAATTATGCCATTGCTATAATGAAGAATGTACAGTGTGAAATTGGAACAGTGGAAAAGGAAATAAAGAAAACAATCCCATTTACAACAGCATCAAAAAGAATAAAATATTTAAGAATAAATTTAACCAAGGAGAAAGATCTATACACTGAAAACTATAAGACTCTAATGAAAGAAATTGAAGAGGACATAAATAACTGGAAAGATACTTTGCATGCATGGATTGGAAGAATTAATATTATTCAAATGCCCATACTACCCAAAGTTATCTGTAGATTCAATGCAATCCATATCAAAATTCCAATGGCATTTCGCACAGAAATAGAAAAAAAATTCTAAAATTCATGTGGAAGCACAAAAGACACCAAAATAGCTGAAACAATCTTGATTAAGAACAAAGCTAGATGCATCACCTTCTCTGATTTCAAACTATCTTACAAAGCTATAGTAATCAAAACAGTACGTACCATATTGTTTTGTAAGTACAGCATAAAAATTGGCAGATAGATCAATGGAACAGGATAGAGAGCCCAGAAATAAACCAATGCATATATGGTCAACTAATGTTTGACAAGAGCACCAAAAATACACAGTGGGGAATAAATGGTGTGGGGAAAACTGGATAGCCATATGCAAAAGAATGAAATTGGACCTTTGTCTTAAACCATATACAAAAATTAACTTGAAATGGATTAAAGACTTAAATGTAAGATGTGAAACTGTAAAACTCCCAGAAGAAAACATACGGGAAAAGCTCCTTGACATTGGCCTTGGCAATGATATTTTGGATATGACACCAAAAGCACAAGCAAACAAAATAGAAATAAACAAGTTGGACTACATCAAACTAAAGGACTTCTGCCCATCAAAGGAAACCATCCATATAGAGAGAAAATATTTGCAAACCACATATTAATACGATAAGGCATTGGTATCCAAAATACATAAGGAATTTATACAACTCAATAGCAAAAAAAAAAAAAAAAAAAAAAAAAAAAAAAAAAAAAAAAAAAAAAAAAAAAAAAAAAAAAAAAAAAAAAAAAAAAAAAAAAAAAAAAAAAAAAAAAAAAAAAAAAAAAAAAAAAAAAAAAAAAAAAAAAAAAAAAAAAAAAAAAAAAAAAAAAAAATCAAAGAACCGGATTAAAAAATCTGCGAAGGACCTGAATAGACATTTTTCCAAGGAAGACATACCAATGACCAAGTATATAAAAAAGTGCTCAACATCACTAATCATCAGAGAAATGCAAATCAAAACTACAAGGAGATATCACCCCCCACCTGTTAGCATGGCTGTGATAAAAAAGATTGAAAATAACAAGTGTTTTTGAGGATACAGAGAAAGGGGAACCCTTGTACACTGTTGGTGGGAATGTAAATTGGTGTAGCCATTACAGAAAACAGTATGGAAGTTCTTCAAAAAATTAAAAATAGGGTGGGTGTGGTGGCTCATACCTGTAATCCTAGCACTCTGGGAGGCCGAGGTGGGAGGATCACTTGAGGCCAGGAGTTAGAGACCAGCCTGAACAAGAGCAAGACCCCATCTCTACTAAAAATAGAAAAAATTAGCCAGGCATGGTGGCGCATGCCTGTAGTCACAGCTACTCAGAAGGCTGAGACAGGAGATAGCTTGAGCCCAGGAGTTCGAGGTTGTGCTAAGCTATGACCAAGCCACTGCACTCTAGCTAGACTGACATTGTGAGACTCTGTCTCAAAACAAAACAAAACAAAAACTCTCAAAAAAAAAAAAATAGAACTGCCATATTATCCAGCAATCCCACTTCTGGGGTATATATCCAAAAGAAATGAAGTCAGTATCTTGAAGAGATATCTACACCTCCATGTTCATTACAGCATTATTCATAATAGCCAAGGTACAGAAACAACCTAGGGTCCATTGACACACAAATGGATAAAGATATAAATGGAATGTATATGTTTATATACACAATGGAATTTTATTCAGCCATAAAAAAGAAGGAAGTCCTTCTATTTGTGACAACATGGATTATCCTAGGAGACATTATGCTAAGTGAAATAAGTTAGACGCAGACAAATACTGTATGATCTTGTATGTGGCATCTAAAAAAGTTGAATTCATAGAAACAGAGTAGAACAGTGGTTGCCAGGGGCTGAGGTGTGGGGAAAATGGAAAGATGTTGATCAAAGGGTCTACACTTTCAGTTATAAGATGAACAAGTTCTGGGGATCTAATGTACAGCATGGGTAGTGATGAATGTGTTAATTAAAAAAACAAAAACAAATTGGATCAATGGAATAATGCTGAGCTTTGATTGTGGAATTTCATGAATATTTCCCAAAAAAGGTGTCATTTTGGCTTTTGGCTAGTCTTGGGAAATGTATAGGTGTTTTCAGCCTATGGGTGGTTAGAAACAGTCCAGGAAATTGGAATATAAAACATGTGGGAAATGAATTAGACATATGCTTACATTCTTGACAATCCTTATTAGCATGTAATTCCCTGGAGAGGAAGGAGACCATTTCTTTTGTCTTGGTATACTCAGCAGTGCTTAAACCTGTCCCTTCATACAGTCCCATGTTTATTGTTTTGTAAAGTTCAGCCAGAGAGTGGAATATGCCATGGACATAATAGCTGACTCTTCAGTTAGTAAACATATACTGAGCACCTACCGTGGATCAGGCCTTATGGGAGCATTATCAAGAAGAATGAGTCCCAGTCCCTGGCTTCGGAATTGTGGTTGAATGAAAGAATCAGTTAAGTAGACAGAAAACTGTAGTATATGTGATTGATGGGTATATGCCCACAGGAGGAGAGCTAGCCCCATTTGGAGGGTGATGTGGCATTTGGGGGCCTCATAAAAGTGACTTCTGAGCAAAGATTTGAATGACAAGTAGGAGTTGACTTGAAAGAGGGCAAGCATTACAGTAGAGGGAACACCATGCACAAAGTTACATATTCAGAGAATAACAAACAGTTTCTTATGAAGGGGGGCAACAAATAACGGTATGGGAGGAGGCTGAGAAGTGGCTGGGACTGGGCCACAGAGGGCAATTGTGTCATTAAATGTCTAGATTTTATCCAGCAAAGGCAATGGTTAGTCACTGGAATGCTGGTTGAGAGAACTGTTTTTCAAAGAGCAGGTTGTACTCCATTCGTGGGTTGTAAAATCAATTTAGTAAATTGGGACCAGCATTTTAAAAAGGTGAACAAGAAAAGAGTAGAAAATATTAGTGTGTATCATATTTGTAAAAGTAAATCATGTTTTGTGAAGATTTTGTTTCAATTATTTATGTTTGTGAATATTATGTTTTGATGTAAAATATTTTTTTATTTGTGGGTCATAGTAAAAATCTTTTTTACAAGCATTAATGGTTCGATGTTACACAAACTAATGTATTCAATTACTTTCCGTAGCAATTAACAGAAAACACAGACTCAAATGGGAATAATCACCAAAAAGATTATTTCAACATAACCAGGATTACAGTTTGGGAGCCCCAGGTACTAGAGTTTTAGTTGTTCTAATCTGCCATCCTCGGTGTCATCTTCAGCCCGAAACCAGGTCCCCAGTGGCACTTAGAATAACATGCTGACTTACTCTTATCCAGCAGAATAATGCTTGGATTCTCCCACTGCCTTGAATTAGTGTAGGCCTGTCCAGCCCAAACCCATCAACAGCAAGGGGATAGAAATATCATGACAGCTTTAGACTAATCTGGGGTGGATGTTTGGGAACTAATCCACTGTAGGGAACTGTAATGCAATGTGATATATGCAGTGTGATTATGGAAACATTGCAGAAGCACCTAGATTGACATAGTAATGACCTCAGGTGTGGGGATTGTCAGGGGAGCCACTCAGGAGACGCCAAATTTGGGTGTAAGTTACATAGGTAAAAAGGGAAAGACTCTCCCCTCACAAAAGGTGGTAAGGGGACCTGTGCACAGGGAAACAACCGAAATGACTTTTAGGCTTCTGGAGCATAGAATTAGAGGCAAAGGAAGTAGCTAGAGTACTGAGCAGATGCCTGATCAAGGAGAGGAGTCACATTAAAGAATCTGGACTTTTTCCCATAGGAAATGAGTGACTAGAGATTATCAGCAGGGCGGTAAGATGATCAGACTTCTATCACTACAGCTGCTGTGTGGAGGGAGGTAAGTTAGAGGCTACTGCAGTAATGCAGGATAGAGATGTCTTGGATTTCATATTAGGGAGATGTGACTGCAGATTTGAGAAACATTATGGAAATAAACTCAACATGATTTGTTAATTCCAATGTAGAATGAGTGGAAGAACACTGTCTCTGACTTTTCTAGTCATCTCCTTTAGCTATTGGGCTTATACTGTGCTGTTAAGACTAAATTTATTACCTTCTGAGAAGACAGGAGGTACTTTTGTCAACCTTACAGTAAAGAACTATAGCCCAAGACGGGGAACCTTCGAATGTGGTGTGCTCTTGGGTCTGGAATGTATTAAAGAGGTGCCTAGATGAAGTTGGGGGAACATTCCACCAACTGAGGTGAAAAGTTATTATTTGTGGGCCAGATTAGTAAAATTCCTGATACACTACATTTTCCTTGTGTTATCCCTAAACCTTTAGCAAATGTTCTACGATTCATGTGCTCTTATTTGGGCCAAAACATTAATGGGGATGCATTGTTCTTGAGGTCACTGTGGTAGTGGTAGTAGCCCATTAGCTTGTGAGTTCCTTGATGGCAGAGGTCATTTCTTCTTACCTCTGTATCCCTAGTATCTAGTCCAGGGCCTGACATATGGCAAACATTTGATAAATGTTCTATCCACACTGAATAAAATGATGCTGGGGACTAGCAGATGCTTAACATGCATGTAAGGAACTGCCAAGAGCCCCAAAGTAAGATATATTTCTGGGGGCTAAAAGAAAAAGCTGTGGGAACACAGCCATAATCCACCTATTGTGGTTTTTAGGAAAGTGCTTTCTCTAGGAGAAAGGGATGGCTCCTAGATATCTAACTGGGGTGAATGTTCAGACTAAGAAAGGAAGAGGGATAAATTTTGGGCAGAGCATTCAGACTCGCAGATTCATATGATAAATGTTTTGAGTGTCCAGTATATGTCACTCAAAATGTAAGAGCTTTCGGGCAGTAGTGTGAAAGACAAACTGGAGTAGACAAGAGATGGAGAGCCCTGTTGGGAACAGGTAAGTCTTGGACTAGGGTAGTTGCAGTAAAACAGCACCAGAATAGTTCTGTCACAGAAATTCATGTCTATCTGATAGACCAGTGATCCCTCTACCCTCACCCTTACTTATTATCTCAGACAATGTATGGGTTCGGTGGGCCTAATATACTCTGAAGGTGCAGCCTAAGATAAAATCTCTTCTTCCCACTTTACTGGGGATATGGCTACTATCAGGCCCTCCTATCAAGTGTTCAGACCAAGGGTGATGGCTCTTCCCAAGTCTTCCCAGGACTACCACTCTAGCCAAGCCTCTCAGCCTAAGGCATGGGCGGCCTGGCTGGGACAAGCCTGCCTTCAGAGTAATTAGAGGATGTAAAGGAGCTCCTTGCTTCTCACATACTCTGGCTATTCTGAAGCCGGATTTCCCTTTTCTGAGTTCCCAGAGAGGCCCAGATTTGGCGACAATAAAAACTTCCAGGAAATCCCAGCAGGTTTAATTTCCTAATCCGCCTTTCACTTTGACCCTCTCATTCACCCCTCCCCCGACCAAGAGGAAGGAGCTTATCCTGGAGCCCAACATCCTCTGCTGAATGCCTCCACCCCTTTGACCAGGGTGGTGGAACATCTGAGTTCTTAGGTCCCCTACTCCAAGGTCCATTCAGGGGTTGAGGGGAGCACATGAAGGTAATGTGTGATGCTGTGCAGAAACAGACTAATGGTTGTAGCATCCCCTAAAGCTTCCTAAGGTACTGGATTGTTTAAGGAAGTTTCACTTGCAGATGTTCACTCCTTACTCCTGTTAGGAAATGCTCTTTCTCTAGGAGATCCCAGGGGCTCACTCTCTCTGAGACTAAATGTCAAAACACAATCACATTTGGGAACCAGTTTAGAATGATAGGATACATGCCCCATCTAAAGTGGCATTAAGGAAAACAACTGTGCTAACCAAAACCAACCCAAATCTAAGGACTGGAAACATTAAGCCATGAATTTACTATCGCAGGTAGACTGAGCATTTGGATAGTTCTCATTCTCCAGAAATCACAGGGGAAGGATTAAAAAAAATCCAATTTATATACATTCATATAAGGAATTTTATTTATTGTGCAAACAGGGCCACCTGGCTCCCCAGAAGGTTCTCGGCCCCATTAAGATTGTCCATTTTACAACTCTTAGCTCCAGTTCTTATCAGAGATTAAAAGAGCTCCAAAGATCTGTGATCTTGGGCACCGATTCAGGCTGTAGATCCTTCAGATCCAGTTAAATCCCTGGTGTTTGAGCTGTGTGGGAACTGTGGACTCTGGCTTTCTGGTTCTGGGCAAGGTCCTGCCGCAGACCCTGCAGCAGCTGATTTAGGAGTGTAAGGTTGCTATCTCTGGGAGGCACAGGAAGGGGTGGAAGGCAATTCCCTTTATACTCGATCACTGCCATCTTGGCTCGATCCTGCTCACTCCGATTTGGGATCTGCAGCATTCTTGTGTAGCCCCCATTCTGACCTTGGTACCGAGGGGCCAGTACTTGAAACAGCTTTGGGATCAGGTCCTTCTCCTAGAGGGAGAGAGTTGTCCAGGAGACAGCAGAGTCAAGCGCCAAGTGCAGAGGCATTTAACTTTCAACCGCTCCCAAAGGTAAGATCCACACACATGTACACAGACCTGCCCCAGCCCCCAATCTGTAGAGTCAAAGTTACACAAAGGGGTCATTTACAGGCAGTTGGGCAGAGGCATAGTCACATACAGTACAACTAACGTAAGATAACGTTTGTAATTTAGTTCCTAACACTGGTTCATAAGTGAGCAACCTAGCTTAATTCCACCCAATTTCCCTCCTCCAACAACTCTGTCCTCCAAGGGGAGCAAAGGGTATGATTTGGGAGGCAGAGAGGACGCACTCACCGTGAGCCAGAAGTCAGCCATGCGCATGGCTCGTTCGTTGGTGTCTCCCAGCTTCCCATAGTCGATGAGCTGTGAGGACAAAACATCGAGGATCCAACCCGAGCAAGAAGCAGGGCGCCAATCAAATTTTTCTAATGCTGGACAGCAATTCATTCACTTAATCTAAGCCCCCTCTTACTCCGCAGTCCTAACCAGTCTTCCATTTGAGGTGCCGGAGGAGTGGACTCAACTCAGGGTACTAAGGGATTCAGACTTGGGGAAGAGTTTACTAGGGCGGTCCCACTCCCTTTTCACCAGCAGCGGGACCCCGCCCCCTCACGCTAAACCCCCGCGGTGACAAGAGGGCCCCGCTCCTCACCTTCTCAGCGTAGCCCCTCATCTCGTCCACACGCGCCCATGACGCCTCGATGCGTTCGTGCCGCACGAGTCCCGTGAGCAAGTTCCTCAACAGGTGGATGCGGGACTCGGGACCAAGGCCCAGACGACGAAATACGCGGCCATGGGAGATGGCGGAGGCGACCGACAGCCGCATCCTTCCGGCTTCTGCCCGCCCCTTGGAGGCCGGAACTGGAAACTCTGGCGGAGGGACCGGGCGGAGCCAATTTCAGAGGACGCATGCGCTGTAGGTCGGTGCGTGGTGGACGTGTTTGCGCAGTAGCATCGGAGCCTGCCTCGTTGGCAATCTGGGGGAGGGCGGGGAAGAGGTGTGTTGACCTTTTCGAGAGGCGGCAAGCTGGGCCGGCTTCAGGCCCCACGAACGCTCCGTGACGGGCCGGAGAACGAGGCGCCACCTAGTGTGGGATAAGCGGGCTGTCGGGTTTCTCTTGTACTGTTTGAGGCGACTTGTAGCATTTAGGGCGACGGGAATCTCCGCCGCAGAGCCTGCTGGGAAAGTGAGTATCTGCGAGGAGAGGCGCCAAAGGGGTTTGGGGTCCGGCAGGCTGACTGTCCTGCCGGGCCAGAGCAGTGGCCGGCTGGCGTGGCGGACACCTGCGCGAATCATTTTTAACAATGATTTTCAGTAGTAATGGTGAAATGAATAATACCGATGGCCAGAAAGGAAACACAGATAGGGAAAACTTTTCTTTTGAGGTAATCATTCCAGTTAAAGAAAAAAATTGCAGCGCTAAAAGGGAAAGTAATGGATTAATAGTTTTAAATTGCATCAGTGTATTTATTTTGAAAAAAGGGGAAAACGTACCTACACATTTATATGTTAAAATAATGAACAATGGCATTATAGTTTGTTGAGCCTTAACGCCTGCAAATTTACAATGACTGTCAAAATTGGTCCTTTTTAGGGGTTGAATTATATCCCCCTCCCTGCCAAAAGCTATGTCTAGTCCTAACCTGGAGTAACCTGTGGCCTAATCTGGAAATAGGGTCATTGCAGATGTAATTAGTTAAGATGAGGTCATATTGGAGTAGTTATTGGGCGCCTAATCCAAAATGACGGGTGTCCTTATAAAAAGAATGACTGTGAAGAGAGACATGGTGAAGGTGACCGGGTGAAGAGAGACATAACAGGGAGAATGCTATGTGACTTCGAAAGCAGAGATGGGATTTATGCAGTTGCAAGTCAGTGAATGAACGCCAAAGATTGCTGGGAAACAGCTGCAGCTAAGAGAAAGGCATAGAACACACTGTTTTCCAGATCCCTCAGAGAGCATGACCCTGTTGCTGACACATTGATTCCTTACTTCTAAGTTCCAGAGCCTCGACACAATACATTTCTGTTGTTTTAAGTCCCACAGTTTGTAATACTTTGTTATGGCATCCTTAGAAAATTAATTCACTACTCACATGTTTATGTTCATGTCCACTGAACATGAACATGTAAGGAGTGAATTAGTGTAGATTTGTCACTCTGTTTTAGCTTATAGGTAACCAAAGAACAATTCTTTGTTAATTCAATTTGGAAAAGTTTCTTCTTATGAAGCAACAGATACACAAATAGGAAAAGTCATAAACATAAGGTTATGTTGGCGGAGATTTATACAAATCACACTTCACAATAAATTGTAGAAATTATAATACCATCTATGTCTTGTTTCTTTGGGAATAATTCTTGCAGCTTTCAATTGTCTTCACAATTGAAAAATTTCACTAAGATATTTTTACCAGAAAATTCATCATAAATTTATATTGCTAAAAACTTGTGAAGATTTTCTTCTGCAAAAGTCAGAGAAAATGAACATCAACACTGACATTATTTGACCCATTGTTTTAGAAGGTGTGTCTACTTGGTGAAAACAATTGTAGCACAGACATTGTCCTTTTGACTTTCTCTGGCAATACAAGACCATCATCTCTTGTGTCTTCTGGCAGTCTTCAAAATTTCATTATTTTTTCTATGCCAAATTCCTCACATTTTATTTTTGCAGAGTTACTGGCTTTCTCCACAATCTCTGTGGGCTGATATTCAAGGAACAATTTTAAACCTTGATGTTTTACTGATTTCTGTTGCTCAAGCCTTATTTTGGCTATTTGTGGATGTTTCTGTGTTTAGTTGGCTTCATCTGAAAGTTCATATTAATTAAAAAAAGACTCATAAAAAAATCCCGTATGACTATGATTGTTTTAAATCTGGTGTTCTAAAAGCAGTAATATATTGTACCACAGCGACTGGAGTCACGAAATGCACCTGAGGTGAATGTGAACGATAATTAAACTCTTATGAATTTATGTCCAAAGTAATATGTGTGGCAGAGTTTGTGTAATTGGTAGTTCTCCAAGTTAACTTCCATGTAGAATAAAATATTTTTTAATGCATAAATTTAAAAAAGTGATAAATTGAAGTCTACATTATTGTAACTCAACAGTAACTATGGCAAATGTTTAGGACTTAGATCAACAAAATAATTTTTTGGTGAGGGTTATTGTATCACTAACTTTGTCTAGAATTATGTACACAGTGATAATTAAAATCAGACTGACTTTTGGTTCTCTTTTTACAGTTTTAAAATTCTTTGCAGACAATTCACCCCCGTATTCCTGCACCCAAGCTATGCTGCTCTTACCTCCCACCACTTGGTAGCCATTGGCTCTGAGTATCCACTTGAGCCCCCAGGGAAGGTGGTCAGAATAGATCTGAGTATTCTGGTTGAGTCAGGACTGGGAGTAACTGATGAGAGTCCAGGTTGAGCCCCTGAAGAAGTGTTGGTAGTGACCATAGTCAGTCTGGCAGGAGTGAGGAAAGTGGTCCCAATCAGTGTTTGGGAGGCACCTGAAGAAGAAAGATCCCAGCCTTTAAAATAATTTTTGTCCATAACCTCTTTTGGGAGAAGGGGATTGGATCTGCCCTCACCACTGCAGAGAACTCCTAAATGTCTGCATCTTAGTCTGTGAAACCCTCTATGAGCAGTATTCTGGAAGCCAGTAGAGGGAGCTCTGCAAGTGTTCAATCAGGGTTTAGTGTTGATGGTAGGAAGCAACTGTTGCTCGAACCCCAAACCAACTTTTGGTTCTATCCCTAGAATCCTGAATGTCCAGAAGTATCATAGGGACTGGACACACACACACACACACACACACACACACACACACACACACACACACACTTTTCCCCCCTTATGTCAAGGTCTTAACTCCTCTCTGAATCCAATGTTTTGGGAGGGATAGGACAAAGACATAGCCTATCTCTAGTATCTAATGGAATGGTGCTCATATTAGGCTCCGTTAAAAGTGAGTTTTTTTGCATAAGAGTCACTAGGATATTAAGGATAACAACAAATTAAAACATCCCAAATGGAAACAAGAAACTTTGTAAACAACTGAACTTATGAAATAAGCTCCTGATTTATATGCAACTAAAGTTGAAGTGTTCTAGGGCACTAGAAGGACATGGAGTTTGGATAAAATCAGCATAACCCTCTATAATGATGTTTCACTCTGGAAATGGTGGCTAGCTGTGTCCAACTTGGCTTATTCATGTAGTGTTCTTTCCTCTTCTTGCCTCATTTCCTTGTATTATTAGTGAGATGAACTGCCTGCTGATAAAATTATAAGGTCCTTCAAGGTCAGAGAGGGACTCTGACTCATGCATCCCATCTACTCTTTCCTTACCTCCACTTCCATTCTAGCACGGCCCTTTTCTAAGTCTTTCAAGTTTGTAAAAAACAAAAAACAAAAGCAAAAAAAAAAACTTAAAAAAAGAATTTTGATTTTTTTTTTGTGTATGTTTTTTGATGATTTCACCACCTCTACTTAGAACAATTATTTATCCTCTCCTTTCTCTTTCATTTGCTAGATATTTGTTGAGAATTCATTGTGTGGCCAGGCATATTGCCTGTCAGCCAATTTTCGTCATACCTCAATGTCAAATATCTCACAAATTGTACCTCTGGGTGGTATGTCTCTTTCTCTATGTCTTTTCACTCCTGGGTCTAAGTTATCAAAAAGATCTCTCCAGCTCCCTTCTTCCTATAAGGCTGAACTCAGACATGTCAATGACTATGCTATTTTTAAACCATCTGATTTCCTTTTGCTTTGGGTCCGTTCTTTCACCCTAGCTATTTCTTCAACGCTAGAAATTGGTTCTTTTCTTTATCCCCAACTTAATCTATTTTGAACCAGATAAAAATTGGACAATAGATACATCCAAGGAGACAATAGCTATAAACTGGATCCATTTGGGAGAAGCCTTGCTGATTTTCCAGTCCAAGGTTTCTTAACCATTTTTTTTGTGCTTTTTAACCAAGACTGACCAATCCTAGTCTTCTGAGAATGATGTTTTTAAATGCATGAAATAAAATGCAGAGGATTACGAAGGAAACCAATTATGTTGTTATTGAAATATTTTTTAAAAATCTCGAAATTGCTGACATAATATCTGTTGTTTTGCTAATTCATTAAATAAGATGTAGTAGCGGGTTTAATAAGTACTGTAACTTTTTAAAGTAATGGTGAACATAATGATATTTTGAGGTATATACAGCAATTGTAATATGATACAAAAATATGGATGATTTCTACTGGAGAAGAATCACTGCTACTGTAGTATTGTGGTTTGCTGCTTACATACAAATCAAAGAAAATGTTACATATCAGTAACAGGTCAATGAAAATAAATGTATATTTTTTTCCCATCCAAGTTCGTGGACCTCCTGAATTATTCATTGACTCCTTGGGTATCTGTGACCTCTAGGTTAAGAACACTTGAGTTATGGTGCAGGTGAGGAAACTGAGGAAAGCCCCTGTGGAAAAAGTGAAAAGAGGTTCTATTTTTAGAAAGAGATGAGTTACATTTGAATTTAAATGTAGCTCAGTAATGAGTTTAAAGTCAGTACCTCTACCCTACCCATTTCTTTCATTCATTCAATAAGTATGTTGAAACTTACTGTGCATCAAGCACTGGACTAGCCATTGGGCATTCACTGGACACTGTTCTTGTAAGGTATATAATTCTAGTGAGGAGTTAAACACTAACAGATATGTATAAGTGGGTTTACATAGTTAGAAAGGGACAATATAGATTTTTGTGAGAATATATAATGAAGGAAATTTAAACTGTGTAGTTTAGTATGTCAAGGAAGGCTTCTCTGAGGAAGTGATGTCTAAGCTGAGACCTAAAGATAAACAGGAGCATGATCAGATTTGCACTTTAAATACAGTCTTGGGCTACATAATGACATGTTTTGGTCAGTAACAGACTGCATATATGAAGGTGGCCCCATAGATTAAAATACTGTATTTTTACTGTACCTTTTCTATGTTGAGATATGTTTAGATACACAAATACTTGCCATTGTGTTATAGTTGCATACGGCATTCAGTACAATAACATGCTCTACAGATTTGTAGCCTAGGAGGAATACGCTATTCCATAGAGCCTAAGCGTATAGTAGGCTATACCATCTAGGTTTGTGTAAGTACACTTTATAATGTTTGTGCAATGACAAAATTGCCTAATGATGCATTTCTTAGAACATATCCTTGTCGTTAAGTAATACATGACTATGTCTCTTTAGCTTAAGCTGTGGAAAATGGGTGGAGGGTGCAAGAGTAGGGTCAGGGAAACCAGTTAAGAAGCATTGTGGTAATACGGATAAAAAGATGGTGACTTGGAAGAGGTGGGCATTCATTTATTCATTCAACAAATATTGAATACTTGCAAGGTCCCCACAGGAAACAGATGACACATTCAAATTATGTAAGATGTGGATTGGATTTAGGAAAGCTAACAGAAACAATTGTACAGGACATTGGAGCAAGGTTGGAGCCATTACCACCTTTAGGCTGAAGGGGCAAGGAAGGGTGGGAAGCAATTCCTTAGGGAAGGGGAAGCTGGGGAGGGTAGCTGTATGGTAGCAGCGATGCGTGGGGAGGGAAGGAAGTGTGAGAAGGGACCTGGGGGAATCAGAACTCACTCTCCTTTCTTTTGATCATTTGCTAGTACTTCCCTGTAGCCTCACTCATGCAGAACCCAGAAGGCAATGTAGCCCAGTTTCAGGGCACAGAACAGGACACAGAAGGATAGTGAGTATATATGGGGAGACAAACAGAAAATATCCTATGCAAACAATGGAAAAAACCATACCAAGTCCTTACATTCATAGGGCTTATAGTCTAGGAAAGCTATCTTCAAACTGAAGTATGCATACCCCTGGGGGTACATAATGACTTTCTAGGAGATGCACTTGTATGGATAGTTTTACAGTAATTTCTTCCAGGTCTTCAGCATCCATACACCTCTTTTCCAAAATTGATCTGCTTGGGAATATGTCTGTAGTAGAGATAGCATTTTTGTTCTTCTTTCGTATCTCCTCTTTCCCACTGACCTTTCTCTCATGTTAAGAAAGCAAGCCATTCATTTTGCCCATCTCGAATCTTATTGTGGTACATTGTTCTGAATGAAAAGTCCAGGAGGTCAAACAAAGGAACAAATCAAAATATTGGTGTAAGAGAAGCGGAAGGGACCCTAAGAAATGCCTCTACTAACTCACACCTCATTGAAATTGTCAGAAATGAAAACCTTGGGTCCATGATACCAAAGTAAAGAGGTATCCCATGGAAGAAGAGGTGCCGAGCCCCTAGTGGATGGCCTTTAGAGGAATGGCCTTTAGAGCCTTTAGAGGAATCTAAAAAGTCTTTGTTTAAAGAGAAGGGAAAAATGAAAATGTTCATATTTTTGCTAACCTTTAATTATTTATCTATAGGATAGAGGGACAACTCCTTAGTGAGGATTTCTTCAGGCTATGTATCGCCTCTTTTGATCTGTTTTGCTGCTGGGTTTGTCATCTTGAGCCTTGTTTGGTGCAAGTATTTCTGTATATGATTTCTAAATTTACAGAAGTCAGTCTCTCAGATCACCTACTGAGTGCAACTAATAGCTCTGCACACAGAGGTCTCATGTTTCTTCTTTAACCCAGCCCATTGTGTACAAGGCAATAGTCCATTTCACCTTGTCAGTCCTCACTATTGTAGTTTTTGCTCATAACTTTTTTCCACCTGGTAATCTATTGTTGCAAGTACAGTGCCAAAGCTTTACAATGACATGCATAAGTATGAACCTTCCATCTAAAACATCACC